>APFE030849314.1:123649-164756 GCA_000404065.3 Pinus taeda | reverse complement strand
ATTAATTTACCATACCATTCATAAATACAAGGTGACTTATGGAGCAAATATAAAAAAATGTTTTATTTGTTTACCATTCCTCTCGCTTATTTATATTTTTATTAATTTACCATACCTCTTTTACAAATATGGTATTTGGCCCATAGGATTCACTTAAATAAAACCTCTTTCTTGAGCCTTCATAAATAGAACGAGGGTTATGGACTAAATATAAAAAGAGGGTTTATTTATTTACCATGCGTCCAGTTTATTTATATTTTTATTTATTTATCATATTTTGAGTAAGTATAAAAAGACGTTTTATTTATTTACCATACTTCCACTTTACTTATATTTTTATTTGTTTACACCCTTGCATGTATATAAGGTGACTTATGGAGTAAATATAAAAAATTCTTTATTTATTTACCATACCTCTCATTTATTTATATTTTTATTAATTTACCATACCTCTTTTATAAATATGGTATTTGGGCCTTTGGCCCATAGGATTCACTTAAATAAAACCTATTCTTCAAAATGGGCGAATGGATTCACTTAAATAAAACCTATTCTTGAAAATGGGTGAATGGAAGGTTGTAACTCCTAATTTCAAGGGCTAAATTTACCTTTCTTACCCTCTCCCTTAAAATAAGGTTGGTTATTTGAGGTGATTTGTAAAAATATACTATAATACAAAATATTCGCCCACTAAAAATTTAAAACCCCTTAATTTCGCCAAAGGGTGAACATTCGCCCCTAAAATTTTCTATGTTTACGGGTGGAGTAGTGTTTTGTTGGCTCTGGAGTTGGAGTTGGTTCAGAATGTAGTTACTTGGGACCTTGAAAAGTTTTGATTGGAAGTGGTAGGCGGAAATTTAGGACAGCTTGAGTCTCGAGCGGTTTTCATAACTTGGGATGACTGCAGCCTGGCTCGAGGGACGCCCATGTTTGCTATGATGCAGGTAAATTTTTATGGTTTATTCTTTGATGTTTTTCTCACATGGAGTTATGAATTAGTTGATTTTACTACCCTCGCGAGCATAGTAGCGGTTTGGGTTTAGTTATGACTAGCAACATTCTCTTTAATGGGTCTAATTTGAACCCGCATGTATTGTCCCTATGGGGAATCTGTCTTGGGGGTGGGCTAGTGACCCCAGGTGGTGGTTTTTGCCTATGGGAGCTTGTCAGTTCTCAATGCGAGGGGTGGTTGAGCAGGATTTGTTGTGGGGTTGAGGTGGTTCAGAGGTCAGCTGCCAATTATGAGTCATAGGTCCAGGGGTGGGCCCACAAAGAGGTTGTCCTATGGTGGAATGTGGGGTGTGAGATCTTGAAACTTCTGGTAGAGAGGGGTGAGTGGAGGGAGATGCAACGATAAAGAGGCCATGCCCGCAGGTGTGCTAGCCCTCAAGGTATGAGAGCAGTGCATCCAGTGGATTAGGGGAATTTTGGAGAGGAGGTGGATCAATAACAGGCTAACTCTCTAGGGAGAGTGGAACTTCCTCCCCCATTTGACTCTATTGAAGCTGAGTTGCGTCAAGTCACATTGTTGGTAGAGTAATTAGCCTGAGATCGACATGATGATCGCGATCAGCTCATAACCTTTATGAACCATTTGCAACATAACTAGTGGCACATGATGGATAGGTTGGCTTCACTTCGGTGCAAGCAAAAGCAGATACAAGATAAGTAAGATCGCTTGGAAGGACGATTGATGCATATGGAAGCGCATGTGCATGAGGCATTTCGCCAACCTTCACTGCCATGAAATGGGTCGGATGCTCCTAATCTCGGTAACGTTGATGTTTAGTGATGATGGTTAGTTGTTTTTGGGTTTTTGGACAATTTTGTTTATTGTGCACAACATGCATGAAGTGTTTTAGTTTTATCTTACTTCGTATCTTTGTTTCTGACAGTACCTCCTAGCTAAAAAGTCCAGTATAAATGAGGTTGGAGGCATTTTGATTATGAAACTACCATGATTTAATCTCTTGAAGAATTAATAGAAATTATTAGCTTACAAAAAACAAAAATAAAAGTAGAATTTTTATTTTTATTATTTTAGTTTGAAATTATTTTTATTTTAATATGGGTTACTTTTATACTTAATTTTATTTTATTTTGACCTAATCAAAATGTTCACATTGAGCTTGAGCAATCATCCTTCATCATGTTTAATTGAATTTCATCACATTTAATAAATTTCCTAATTTCCTAACACATTAATAATTGGATTTCTTTTTTAAAGGAGACAAGTATTTAATAATTTTCCTAATTTATTTATTTATTTATTTATTTTCTCTTCGGTCAAGGTAACTGTATTATATTATCAAAATTTCAAAAACATCGTACATCAACAGTTGAACTGTAACATCATTGATGCTACACCAGGCAAAATAACAGGCTTAAGAGCTAACAAGAGAGTTGTTTTGAACAAGATTGAGCCTATAAGGAAGCCAAGACAACCCATGTATTTGGTTATTTCTGAAACCAAAGTAGCACAAGAAGAGAATTTGCCATAATTACACATTATGGAGGAGGGTTGGGGGGAAATGGTGGCAGGGCTACAAAGAGCACTACCCTCTCATGCATGTGGTAGTCAATATGATCTACCCGGGTCTCCAACGCACGAAGGTGGTCATTTGTTCACCAAAGGCGATCTAGAGAGTCTAGGAGTTCATTAAGCATGTGTTAGAGGTCATTGATGTAAGCCACCAATTCATTTTGATCATCGTAGAGCTATTCCCTTAGAGTTTCCATGCTGAGATGAAGAGTGATTAGTTAAGCCGCTATGGAGTCTAACGTAGTCGGTGCCTCTATGTTGCCCTAGGAGTGATCTGGGGATATGACTGCCTCTGCATCAGAGTGGCGGCTCTTGGTTGACTCTGAGCCCGAGCTAGGTATGTCCTGTGGCAAATGATTCTCCATACAGTGACCGACTCCTCTGTTGGCATGACCTGCTGCCACGACATGCAGTCAACTCCTCCTTCGCCCATTACACAAACTTGGCTGCCATGAGCAACCCACCACATGAATCGAATATGAACCAAACACAGAAAAACACAGCTTACCTCCCTTGTGTCGAAGTTCTCAGATTTCCCAGTGCAATTCCTGTGCACCTCGCCACTATCTGTCAGTGAGCTGGGTGGTGCGTTGCAGGTCACGAAGGTAGACCAAACTCTTCTGGGGAAGAGCCATGCCCCATGTTTTGCACCTAATTGCTGCTCCATAAGAGAAATTCCATGTTGAAAGAAGACCTAGAGTGAGGTAGGGGAAGCAAGAGCCCACCACCCACTCACACCAGCCTCGAGACTATAATTCTTGTCGTTGTAGTTTGTCTTGTGCTCTCCCGAATCCCATGGCCAAAGAGCTTTCCAGTTCCAATCCCCCGTGTACCCTTCAGTCCTGAACTCGTCTTACACCATCACCCCAAGCCTTCGCCTAAGCTAGGACGCCAATACCTTGTTGATCTCCCTCACCCAACACTCCCTCCTCATCGCCCACCCCGTGCAAATGACCACCCTGTTGCCTTCTTCCTGCATTAAGTAACACTCACGAGAGAGCCGATGTCACACTCTTATCCTGGCGGTGGTCTTTCAACCGCACATAGGCAGGTGTGGCACCGCTACCCACTTTCTTTTCACTAATACTTATGAATACGCGCTATGCCTAACATTCAACACTTAGTTATTTTTCTTCAATTTTACTAAGCATTCATCATTTTACACATCGGAAATAACATTCATCATCATCATATCATAAATATGCACAACGGATTACTTTCTTTCTTTTAAATGGGAGGAACAACTCCCAGATTAGAGTCTACCTAATAATCAATAATTTGGTATTTTACAAATACATATACAATCACAGTCTTGCTAGGAAACTCCAAATTTACCCTTAGCAAACTTCCTAGTTTTTCCAACAGTTTGGCCTACTCGTGCAGGGTTGCTCACCTCACCGAGTCGAGTCGCTCTTCATTCAGTAGCACCCACCTTTCTTGTTCAGGACCGCTCACATCTGTCATGTAACTCATCTTTAGTTAAAGGCGCCCACCTCATGTTGTCCTCCGCAACTTGTCGTTGGGCAGGAGCGCCCACACCATCAAGTTGCCCTCTACAACTCGTTTGTGGGCAAAGGCGCCCACCTCTAGTCGCACTCTGCAACTCGTCACTGGGTAGGAGCACACACATCGTCGGGTCACCCTCCGCAACTCATCCGTCGGGCAGGAGTGCCCACCTGCAGCCCACAGCACGTCTGCTGGGTAGAAGCACCCACCTGCAGTTCGTCCGTCGGGCAAGAGTGCCCACTTGCAACTTGCTTATCCGCCCACCATGCAGACCTGCCTAGAACAGTTCACCCGAATTTTGCAGCTCGTTTCCTTAGCTCGGTACTGTGGCGCTCGATCCGTCTGCACCTTGCCCTTGCTCCTTTGATTTCCTCTTGCTCGTCCAAGTAATGCTTGTTCGCTTGAGTTTTCTTTCTGCCTTTCTCCACCAAGTCGCCACCTATATATATGCGACTCTCATGAGTTAAGGTGGTTCGGCCTGCCTAGGTCGACCACAGAAATCGCCCATAAAATAGCTAAATAATGAGTCGGCCCACCAACTCATCCTCTCTTCGCACGTAAGCCTGCCCAGGGCATCCGCCACCATCCGTCGGCCCAACTTGTCAATTTTTCGATACCTCTTATAAACTCGTCGCATGTGCTCCCATACTTAGCTGATTTTCCCAATCTCGGTTTTTCGACTCTCCAAGTAACTCGTCGCACACTCGTCATGGCACTTTTAACCAAATGCGCCCACTCGTCGTCACAAACTCGACTCGTCACACATAACCAAAGTTTGTCTCCCATCGTCGCTCATCGCACATGAGCACGCTTAGCTCGTGATCGTGACAACGCAACTCCCAATAGCCATTAAGTCAAGCGTGATGCGCATGAAGGCCCAACTGGCTCCACGCTCCAACCCATAACCACCTATCTCCTTAATTGGACAACCCATCAAGGTAATTTCCTAACTTTATTTGATTTAAATATTTTTTTATATATTCTTTAGTTTTTATAATAAAATATATTTAAAATTTTATAAACATTAATAATTAGATTTGATTTTATGAGAAAAATAAGTATTTAATAAATTTTCATATATATAATATGTTTTTATATAAAATATATTAAGATTTAGTTTTATAATAAAAATATATTTAAGATTGTATAACAGGTTAATAATTAAATTATTATAACTATTTTTTATATGGGTTAACTTAAAAATTTGAACCTACTTGAGGAAAATAACAATATTCCAACCAACCACCTAAACTAGGCTCAATTGACCATGGTTCTATACTTACCATTTACTTCACAAATACACCAAGAAAACCCTTTTTGTTGCCAAATAACCTTCAAGTTTAAATAAGTGTATCCCAATTTAGATATCTTCCATGGCACAAAAGAAGTTTAGAATCTCAGCATCTAAAGTTTAGAAATCTTCCTGTGCACGGAAGTTCAGATCTCTCCACGTCCGCCAAAGTCTTAATTGAGAGGCAAGAGTTAACCATAGGACATTAAATGACTAGTTAGCTGCATGCCCTTTAACTTTATAACACACCTTATTATTTTTCATTTATCTTGTTATGGGCGTCGTGTTATAAAGTTAAAAAGCATGCCGCTAACCAGTCATTTAATGCCCTATGGCAGGCTGGTTAGTTGAGATAGGTTTACTGAAAAATTAAACCCTAAGCAGAAAAAGCAGCGCAATAAATGTGCTGACCAGGAGGATATTAATGGAGTTCGATTCGAGAGTTGATAAGTGTCTGAAGAAGTTCCGTCTGAGTCTCTGAGAAGAATCCATACGCAGAGAAGTGATAGTGATGCAGGTAGCTGCAGTCTCCTCTAGCATTGCCCATGGAAGTGTTGATGTTAAAATTGCAGAGTAAAGCAGAGGCCATGGAAGCCACGATGTCGTTGCTCCTCCTGCTGGAGCCATTCTCTCCAGATTTTTCGGCTCGCGCTGCCCATGTGACTGTTTGTTGGATTAATTAGCAATAATAGGAAATTGCACAGAACGGAATACCACTCTTTGAACCAGAACCAGGCGCTGCATAAAAGAAAGGCAATGGCTCTCCACCGATCAGTGATTTCTGTACGAGGTATCTCAATTAAGACTTTGGCGGGCGTGGAGAGATCTGAACTTCCGTGCACAGGAAGATTTCTAAACTTTGGATGCTGAGATTTAAACTTCTTTTGTGCCCTGGAAATATCTAAATTGGGATACAGTGATTTAAACGTGAAGGTTAATTGGCAATAAAAACGCTGTTTTTTTGTCATAAAAGTAGAGAAATTTCGGTTATATTTTGAAAAAATCTGGTCAGATTTTTGTAAATCCATGTAAAAACTGTTTAACTTCATACTTTTAGGTGTCTTAGAAGTTTTTGATGGCGTTGAATCCATTTCCACCATAAAAAACAAACACTGCATCTACAAGACTTTTTGAAAAAAAATTGCGGGGATTCAAACCACTTTTAACAATCCCCTCCCGACTCTAATAAAAAATGTTTTCTAAGTATTCATTATGGAGTTCTTTCTAGTAAAGGGGGTCATGTATTTGTGAAGTAAATGGTAGGTATAGAACAATGGTGAATTAAGACTAGCTTAGGTGATTGGTTGGAATATTGTTATTCTTCTCAAGCAAGTTGAAAATTTTTAAGTTAACATTTATAAAAATAGTTATAATAATGGTTATATAATAGTATAATAATTTAATTATTAATGTGTTATAAAAATCTTAAATATATTTGTTATAAAAACTAATTATATATATTATATATATGGAATTTGTTAAATATTTTGCTCTCTTATAAAGTAATCTAATTATTAATGTGTTATAAAATCTTAATATATTTTATTATAAAAACTAAATAATATATAAAAAAATACTTAAATTAAATAAAGTTAGGAAATTACCCCGATGTAGTGTCCAATCAAGGAGGCAGGTGGCAGTGGGTTGGAGCATGGAGCTAGTTGGGCTTATACGCGCAACACGCCTGACTTAATGGCTATTGGGAGTCATGCTCTCCCACGAGTGTTACTTAATGCAGGGAGGAGGCCGTAGGGTGGTCATTTATAGTGGGTGGGCGATGAGGAGGGAGTGTTGGGTGAGGGAGAGCAGCGAGGTATTGGCATCCTGGCTCAGGCGGAGGCTTGTGGTGACTGTGCAGGACGGATTCGGGACTGAAGGGTATGCGGGGGACTAGAACTGGCAAGCTCTTTGGCCATGGGATCTGGGAGAGCACATGACAAACTACAGCGATGGGAATTGCAATCTCAGTGCTGGTGTGAGTGGGTGGTGGGCTCTTGCTTCCCCTGCCTCACTCTGGGTCTTCTTCTAGCAATGAATTGCTCCTTTGGAGCGACAATTAGGCAGAGAACATGGGGCGTGGCTCTTCCCTGTGAGTGGTTGGTCTACCTTCGTAACTTGCAATGCGCCACCCAGCTTGCCGACAGACAGTGGGGAGGTGCATGGGAATTACATTAGGAAATATGAGAACTTCGACGCAGGGGAGGTAAGCCATGTTTTTCTGTGTTTGGTTCATATTCGACTGGTGTGGTGGGTTGTTCAGAGCAACCTAGTTCATGTAACGAGCAGAGGAGAAGTTGGTTGCATGTTGTGACAGTCAAGTTGTGCCCGTAGAGGAGGAGCCAGTGATCGTATGGAGAATCATCCGCCACAGGGCATACCTAGCTCAGGCTCGGAGTCGACAGAGATTTGCCACTCTAATGCAAAGGCAACCATATCCCCAGATCGCTCCTAGGGCCACATAGAGGCCCCGACTACCTTGGACTTCATAGCGGCTCAACTGAACACTCTCCATATGAGCATGGAAACTCTAAGGGAGTAGTGTTACGACGATCAAAATGAATTGGTGGCCTACATCAACGACCTCTAACACATGTGAATGAACTCTTGGACTCTCTAGATGGCTTTCGTTGGCAGCTTCGGCAAACAAATGACCACTTTTGTGCGTTGGAGACGTGGGTAGAGCATATCGACTACCACACGCATGAGAGGGCAACGCTCTTTGCAGCCCCGCGGCTGTTCCCCCCTAACCCTCCCCCGCAATGTGTAAATTTGGCAAATTCTTTTCTTGTGCTACTTTTGTTTTGAAAATAACCAAAGATACGGGTTGTCTTGGCTTCCTTATAGACTCAATCTTGTTCATAAAAAATCTCTTTTTAGCTCTTAAGCCTGTTATTTTTCCTGGTGTGGCAGCGATGATTTATACAATTCAACTAAAGATGTACGATGTTTTTGAAATTTTGATAATATAATACAGTTACCTTGACTGACAAAAAAAAAAAAAGAACAATGTTAGGAAATTTATTAAATACTTGTCTCCTTCAAAAAAGCAATCCAATTATTAACGTGTCAGGAAATTAGGAAATTAGGAAATTTATTAAATATGAAGAAATTCAATTAAACACGATGAAGCATGATTGCTCTAGCACAATGTGAACATTTTGATTAGGTCAAAATAAAATAAAATTAAGTATAAAAATGACCCATATTAAAATAAAAATAACTTCAAACTAAAATAATAAAAATAAAAATTCTACTTTTATTTTTATTTTTATTTTTTGTAAGCTAAAAATTTCTATTAATTCTTCAAGAGATTAAATAGTGGTTATTTTCATAATCAAAATGCCTCCAGCCTCATTTATACCAAACTTTTTAACTAGGAGGTACGACAAAAACAAAGATACAAAAGATAAAACTAAAACACTTCATGCATGTTGTGCACAGTAAACAAAATTGTCCAAAAACCCAAAAACCACTGACCATCATCACTAAACATCCGTGTTACCTAGATTAGGAGCATTTGACCCATTTCATGGCAGTGGAGGTTGGTGAAATTCCTCATGCACATGCGCTTCCATATGTGCCAATCGTCCTTCCAAGTGATCTTGCTTATCTTATATCCACTTCTGCCCGCACCGAAGGGAAACCAACCTATCCATCATGTGCCATTGGTTATGTTGCAAATTGTTCATAAAGGCTATGAGCTCATCGCGATCATCATGTCGATCTCAAGCTAATTTCTCTACCAACAATGTGACCTGACGCAACTCAGCTTCAATAGATTAAAATGGGGGAGGAAGGTCCACTCTTCATAAAGAGTAAGCATGTTGTTGGTCCACCTCCTCTCCACAATCCCTCTGATCCACTAGATGCACCACTCTCATACCTTGAGGGCTGGCACCCCTATGGGCATGGCCTCTTTACCGTTACATATCCCTCCACTCGCCCCTTTCTACCAGAAGTGTCAAGATCTCACACCTCACATTCCACCATAAGACAACCTCTTTTTGGGCCCAACCCCTGGACCTACGACACATAATTGCCAGTGAACCTCTGAACCACGTCAACCCCACACAAATCTTGCTCAGCTACCCCTCGCATTGAGAACTGACAGGCTCCCAGAGCCAAAAACCACCACCCGAGGTCACTAGCCCACCCCCAAGACAGATTCCCCACTAGCACAATACACATCCGTTAACAACTAGACCTGTCAAAGAGAATGTTGCAAGTCATAATGAAACCCAAACCCACTAAGTTGCTCGCGAGGGTAGGAAAACCAACCAATTCATAACTCCATGTGAGAAAAACATCAAAGAAGAAACCATAAAAATTTACCTACATCATAGAAAAATAGGTGTCCCTCAATCCAGGTTGCAGTCGTCCCAAGCTATGAAAGTCGGTGGAGACTAAGTTGTGCTAAATTCTCGTATACCACTTCCAACCACAACTTTCCAGGGTCCCAAATAGCTACATTCTGAACCAACTCCAAAACCAATGAAACACTACTCTACTCGTAAACATAACCACTTTTAACAGTTTGCAAATAAGGACCATGGAGTGGTTTGAGAAATAAGCCACCTAGTGCAGCTGGAGAACTTACACCCATCATAGTTTTTTCCCTCATCTCCCGCAACCCATAAATGAGTCCCTTGACCAAGCTAATGACAATTAAGCCCAAGACACTCTCAAGAACCTTCACTAGGCTCGCGCCAGATGATGTGTTCCCAACACGCTTGATGAACATTAATGACATGTGGTGGTAGGATTAACGTCCCCATCATGTGCCACCAATCGCCCATCTGTCACCGGCATCGGGGAATACAAATTCTACTTTACTATTATTACCGTTTCTATTAATTTTTGTTGGGTATTTAAGGTAAACTTGATTTGTTCAAGTTACAGGTGGCTTTTGAGCTTCAGGTTCATGGGAACCCAAGGTATTGATCCATGGTATTCATGTGGAATATAGCTTATTTAAAGGGAGAAATTAAACAAGCCTAGATCCATCTTAACTCTGGATCTACAAAACATCAAGAGGGATCAAATCTTTTTTCACTCTAAAAGAGATTTGCATCTCAAGAGATTTGATCCCTCTTGACACTTGGTAGATTCAAAGTTAATATAAATCTAGGTTGGTTGTGTTGAGAGGCGCTCTTCAACATAGTATGGTAGAGATGTGGTAATGTAATGTAATGTCTTCTAAACATTTTAACTCAGTTAAAGAAAATTAATAATAATAATAATAATAAATAAATAAGTAAATAATTATTATTATTAGTTTTATTAATTTTTATTTTTTATAAATTATTGCCCATGATTTTTGAGTTCCAAGTTTATGAGAAGCGATGGTATTGACCCATGACATTCATGTGCAATATAGCTTATTTAAAAAGGAAATTAAAGCAACCTAGATCCATCTTAACTCTGGATCTACTAAGTTCCTAAAGGGATCAAATCCCTTTAGATGCAAACCTCTTTTAGAGTGAAAATAGATGTATTCCCTCTCGATTCTTGATACATCTAGAATTAAGATAGATTTAAGTTGATTTATATAATAAAACTATTTACTAAAATGAGATAAGAATAGTCTTTAAGTGCGACTTTTAGAAAAAACTTAATAAATACAATATCCTCTAAACATTAACTATCTCTATAAATTTATATTTCCACTCATATTAGACGGAAACAAATAATGTGGTTTTCCCAAATCATAAGGAATACATAAATTGAGCTTACTTTTGAAATTTGCATATGAAACTTAATACCTTATAGAAAACACACTTACTTGGGTAATCACAAAAGCGATCCTACAAAATTTGCTAAGACTCTTTATGGTAAAGAGTGTTTATTAAAAGTTAATATTTGTAAAATGTATCTTCTATCTTGATTTTGTTATAAATAGATATTAAATGTTTGGAATCTTTCATATTTATGATGTGTTCTCTGTAAATTTTAATTAAAGCTATTGTACTTATATGATTTAGAAACAAATAAATGATATTAGATATTAATTCTTGTTTTTGTGGTCATTATGTTTCTTTTAAAATAAAAATAAAATTACAATATAAGTAAATGGAAAAAAATTATTTTATTGAAAGAAAAAAATAATTTGAAATATAAATAGGATATTTGTTTATATATTAATTTTAAAAAATTAAATATTATTTGAATTTAGGTTTTTGTGATTTATATCTTGATTTTTGTGAAATTTTTCGGTGATAATCATATCAAAAATTATTTGTTCACGCGTTTCGAACCATCCAATGTGGTTCATTGTCAGGACAAGATGAACCACATTAGATGGTTTGAAAAACGTCGACAAAAGAATTTTGATGTGATTATCACCAGATTTTTTCTCAGAAATCAAATAAAATATTATTGAAAAAAAAAAAAAAACACTATTAGGAGTATGAGCCTTAAGAATGCTTTACAACTAAGAATGCATGGAAGCTTATTTTAGGCAAAGGTTTGTGATGAAAAAAATTGGTGGCTAAGAGTGTATAACGACTTATTTTAGGTGAAGGGTTGTGATGTCATTTGGTGACTCATAAATATATTTATCTGGACTCTGTTGAAGATTTGATAAGGAGCGTTGACAAATCTAAGAATAATATTTCAGTGACATGGAAGACAGTTATGAAGGATTTATTTTGAATGGGAGGGTCCTAACTTAAAAGGTGGGTGAAAAGACTCAAGTTTGGATTGAGAAGGATGCATGGATTGGGAGTGAAACACACCACCTACTACCACCACAAATAATTCAATCACAAAGGGAAAGATGCTTTTGCATTCTTTCTCACAAGGCAGATCCACTTACAGCTTCAATATGGAGGTGGGGTGATCTAATTTAGGATATTAGATTATTGTGCTAAGATCCTCAGATTAGAAACAAAATGCTTTCATTGTGCATAAGGATCCATGAATTTTTGCAAGTGAAATGATGAGTTTTTATGTTAATTTTATGAGCAATTTAACATAAATAAGAGACTAAACAACAACATAAACATGTAAAGAACATCATCAAAAACACATTACAACAGGAACATGATAAAGGAGTTCACCCTCATGGGCTACGTCTCCTTAGTCCAGCTTCCAATGGCTTGGGCCTCTCTATTATACTCAAAAGTGTAAAAATATGTGTTTACAATGCTCAAATGCTTCTAAAACCTGCTCCAATGAGTCTAGAATACTAAAAAATGGTACCCTAACCTCTTTCTGTTGCGACGATTATGGCTTGTGGCGGTAAGGTGGCGTTTACATGCCGTGGTTAGGGAGGCTGGCTACCAGGATTGGCAGTTGGCAGTGCAGTGACCGTGGCGGCAACATAACTGCTGCGAGCTGTGGACGAGGTGGTCACATGGGAGGGACACTGGCAGTCTCCCCCCAAACCTGGCAGCCAGTTCATAATAATACAAACCCGTTTGCATTGATAGTTAAGAACTAGCATGTAGGCTCAACGATAGGACTTGGCACTTTGAAACGGGAGGTCACAGAATCAAGCTCGGCCTCCGACCTGTCTTTCCAACCAATATTTTCGCTGACCATTAGGAGGACACATGGAGGCCATAAACTATCGGTGCTGATAGTTCCATCGCAAATTGCAATCGGTCGGAGCAAGGGTGATTCTCCATAATGGACCGCTGTGTTGTGCAATATGCAATTGCAATATCGCAATCACAACTTGACTCTGCTAGGGTCAATTTTGTAAATGCACTTGATCCATGCAATGTGTGATTGCGATTTATCACGTCGGACTCCGGCTTCGCTCTGGGGCCGGTTCTTTACCGTTGACCCGCTTTTGATCTACGATTGTGATATTGCAAATCACATCCTGGTAGTGTTGGGGTCCGACTTCCTTAACTGCGAACCTCTTCCTTCTACGATCTGCAAAATGTGCGGCCAAGGGAAGCCTTCCACTTGGCACTTCCCCATTCGTTGAAGACTCTACCATGTCATTTCCTCTGCCTTTTTTTTCTTTTTCTTTTTTACTTGTTTGACAAAGTTAACAAATGGCATTTTTGGGAGCATACAGTGTTCGTTTTGTGTGAAACGAGTTGCGCCAGATTTAGGATGATGATCACTACGTGGTCGTTCAGGTTCCACAACATTCTAACAATTTTTATTTATGAAAATAATTTTGAGCACCTTATCACTCCTCCCCACTAGAAGCCTTTTGGACTCCAAAAGATCAATTTTCACTTGTCCAACATGTAAGGGTACAATTCCCTCACCTTTCCAACCTCTATCCATTTGGCTTTGTCCATGTTATTGTCAGTAGCAATATCCTTCTTACCAAGATGATATAATACATTATGATGTAAGTGGTAATCAAATTCCTCTACTTGATTCCTTTGACTCAAGCTTGAATATACATCTTGAAAGTATGTATTTTGTAACATAACTTTCATGTAAAACAAAATTATGCTTGAGAATAGTTATTACACAAGCTATAGGCCTAGAAAGTACATTAACAAACTTGTCACTTATACCTTTCTTATACCTTTTGACCAAGTAGAATAGTAGAAGAAAACCCATCCAATGAAAGTGCCCTTGTCGCTGCAACTTAAACACTTCACCATTGAAAATTTATGAATGAAATGAAATGGGCTTACCATATCGCATAAATATTGCACCCATGGCATAGTCACATACATCAACCTGAAACTCAAATGACTTTTTCAAGTTTAGAAGAACAAGTATAAAGGTTGAACTGATCTTTTGTCTTAAAACATCAAATCCCTCCTGTTGTTTGCCTCCCCACTGGAAGACCTTTTGCACAACTACCAAATAATGAAAATGAGCTACAATAGAAGAAAAATTAACAAAATCTTTTCTCCAACATTGGGTTGCTCCCAAAAAACCTCTTCTCCAAATGACCATCTTGAGCATTGACCAATCCATAATGGCATCAATATTGGAGAAGTCTAACTTCAGCTTATCTTCTCCAATATCATGACCCAAGTACATCAAAGAAGTTTTATCCAACATATACTTTGACATCTTCAATAATAAATGTTCTTGACATAAGACATCAAGTATTTATTTCTCATACATGATATGTTCATAATTAAATTTTCTGAAAATGAAAATGCCATCCAAGTAGACTATCATGTCTAGAAATGGTTGCAATACATTTTTGCTTCATATGCATGAAAGTAGTAAGAGCATGGAAAAGACCAAAAAGCATAACAAGCCATTCAAACAAACCTTGCTTGGTTTGAATGTTATCTTCCATATGTCTCCTTCAACAACTCTACTTTGATGAAATGACTTCTTGAATCTCATTCAATGAAATGCTTACCATTCTTCTTGGGCATCAAAAAAAGAGGTGCCCCACATGGTAAATGAGAAGGTTGAATGATCCTTTTATTCAACGATCCTTGGATTTGTTTTGTTATTTCTACACTTTCCATTCTTAACATCCTGTGCATGTCAATGTTAGGAAGAAGACACTTTTGTTGTAATGACATTTCATGTTGGATTCTCTTCTTGGAAGGAAATCCTTTTGCTTTCTGAAACAACTCATCATCATGGTTAACTACATCAACCAAATCATTTTCCAATTTTGAACTACAACCATCAAATGCTTCATAATCAGTATCAACATTGGGTTTGACCATAAGAAGCACTAATTTCTTGCTTGAATTCACTAGTCTTTTCATTTGCCCTGCATTAACTAATGAAAGATTTAGTTTCTTGGGATGAGCTCTCACAATATACTCACACCATATTTGAACAAGTGGTACTTGTTTTAATGACGATAGAATATTTCTTTTCTATCATAAAGTTAATGACTGCCTAAAAGAATTCCTGATATATCAAGTGGTACTACATCTAATTCAACTTCGTCAATGAAGTTTGCTGTGATTGCAAATTGAAGAATACATTTTCTTGTAACCTGTAAGTTTGTGTGCTTGCATAGCCAACCCAATGGATATGGCTTGGGATGTAAGATGGTTTCAAGATTAAGTTTCTTGACGAAGTCATCATATATCAAATTAGCTTGAGACCCACTATCAAAAAGTATGTCGGTTTTCGTATGTTTTGAGATTACCCTCACATGAAATAATTCAATCCTTGTTTCCTCATTTGGAGTGCTAGTGTGACAATTTGATATACTAGTGCTATCAATGGATTATTTTCCTTTTATACCTATGGCTTTTAGTTTCATCACCCGAATCGGATCCCAAATCCTCTTGAATGACGACAGTTGTATTTTCTTTTTCCTTTGTTGTTGAATTTCTCTGGTTTCATTTCGAGATGAAGCTTCCAACAATGAGCTTCATCGTGACCCTCTCTGAAACAACTTTTACATATTGTTTTCTCTTCTTCCTTTTTATTGGATGCATTTTTCTTTCCCTTGAAACCCTTTTCTTTTTCTTTACCCTTAAATGGATTTTTACTACCTTAATCTAGAGTGTTTTTCCTTCTTGCCTCAAGATGGGTAGCTTGCACACACACACACATCATCTAAATTATTGGGATTAAACATTAAGATAATATGCCTATGGTAACTGTGTAAACCCCCTATGTACTTCAATAATGTGTCATGTTATTGCAAATCTACACCTAACGTCAAAGACCTTTTTCTAAATTCTTGGGTGTAATCTTGCACATTTTGACCTTTAAGATATCTAAAGTTCTGTCAATTCATGATGGTTTTCTACATATAAGCTAGAGGGTAGAATTGTCATTTGATTGCAACAATGAAATCATTCCAAGAAATTGAGATCTTACCATGTTTTTTAATCTCCTCTTGGGTCTTTGATTCCCACCATACCAGTGTTGCACCCTCCATTCTCAAGGAAGCTAACTGAATCTTTATGTCATCCTCTTGAAGGTTTTGAATCCTGCAATAGACCTCCAACTGACGCATCCAATCATCAAGCTTCTATGCATTCACTTCACCATTATACACGAGCAGCGCAAATTTAAAATCAAGTTTAAAAAAAGGCGATTTACCAGTTCCTTTTGAATTATGATGATGATTATGAGTAAAGGTTGTGTTAGTGGAAGAGGGTGAATATGTTTGTGAGGAAGAAGATGAAGAATATTATGGAGAGGGTGGAGGTTTGTCTCCTTTTCTATTACCTCCTCCTTAAGAGCCTTATCCTTTGGGAGGTTTTGAACTTTCCCCTTGCAACCTGGTATTTCTCTCTTCATAGAGGACCTTTACCATCTCTGTCATATCAAAGAAAGCCCTTTTGAAGGTCTTCTCATCTTCTGTCATGTTTGTAAGTTCTCCTTCATGAGACATGATCTCTGGAGTCTCAACTATAACTTGAGGATGAACTGGTCCTAAGGACCTTTAGGTGCTCGACTGTTAAGGTTGGAGATTGTGGCAACCTTTCTCTCCTTCCCCTTGACCCAACTTCAAGGCTTCCAACCAGCTTCCCTTCTCCTCTTTTAAGTTTTAACCTTGTAAGCATGACATAAACTTGCAAATAGTTAAATCCTTCTTTCACAAAGTAAACCTAGAGCCATGATACCAAAATGATCTGATTTAGGATATTAGATTATTGTGCTAAGATCCTCCTCAGATTAGAAACAAAACACTTTGATTCTACTTAAGGATTCATAATTTTTTGCAAGTGAAAGGTTCAGTTTTTATGTTAATTTTATGAGAAATTTAACATAAATAAGAGATTCAACAGTAGCATAAACATGTACAGAACATCATCAAAAACACATTACAGCAGGAACATGATAAAGGAGTTCACCCCTCTTGGGCTACATCTCTTTGGTCCAACTTCCAATGGCTTAGGCCTCTCTATTATCCTCAAAAGTGTAAAAAGATGTGTTTACAATGCTTAAATTCTTTTGAAACTTGCTCCAATGAGTTTAGAATACTAAAAAATGGTACCCTAGCCTTTTTCTACTACTCATTTGGTCGAAACTGCTTTAGTTATGAATTATGCCAGTCTTTCCACAATTTTCTCCTCCAAATCTGGCTAACTAGCAGTTAAACTCATTATCTGGAGTTAATTCTGGAAGTTCCGCTGAAATTGGCAGTCCCACCAACTTCCCCGCCAATGAACCCGTCTATCTCGCGGTTAAGGCTGAGTGGTCACATGCAAGGTGGTTAGCTTCGGCAGTTAAGGTGATGGTTTCGGCATGTGGCAGTAAGGTGGCGTTCATATGTCGTGGTTAGGGAGGCTAGCTGTCAAGACTAGTGGTTGGTAATGCGATTACCGTGGCAGTAACATAAGTGATGCGAGTTGCAAACGAGGCGGTCACATGGGAGGGTCATTGGTGGTCTCCCCGCCAACCTAGCTGTCAGTTCATAATAATACAAACTCACTTGCATTAATAGTTAAGAACCATCATGCAGGCGCAATAGTAGGCCTTAGCACTGTGAAACGGGAGGTCATAGAATTGAGGCTAGCCTCCAACCTGTCTTTCCAACCAATATTTTAGCCAACCATTAGGAGGACACGTGGCGTCATAAACTATCAGCGCTGATAGTTCCATTGCAAATCACAATCGGTCGAAGTAGGGGTGATTCTCTATAACGGATCGATGTGCTGTGTGATATGTTATTGCAATATCGCAATCGCACCCTGACTCAGTCAGGGTCGATTTTGCAAACACACTTGATCCATGCGATGTGCGATTGCGATTTATCGCGTCACACTCCGACTTCACTATGGGGTTGATTCTTTACCTGATAGTACTGGGGGTCGATTTCCTTAACTGCAGACGTCTTCCTTCTGCAATCTACGAAATGCGAGGCCAAGGGCATCCTACCACTTAGCACTTCCCCATTCACTGAAGACTTTGCCATGTCATTTCCTCTACCCTTTTTTGTTACCTGTTTGACAAAGTGAACAGATTGCGTTTCTGGGAGCATACGATGTTCGTTTCGCACGAAACAAGTTGTGCTAGATTCAAGATGATAAGCACTACGCGGTCGTTCAAGTTCTACACCATTCTAACTAATTTGATTTTTGAACGTAATTTTGATCACCTGGCCATGGGGATAGCTTATGTAAGACAATCTAGGTTTCATAGGTAATGAAGCAAATTTATGAGTAGTTTTTAATCATGTTTAGAAATAAGTAATGTTGAAATCCAAGAATGTTAGGACAAACTAGCTTGGTTCTTTTCTCCTTTGAGGGTTTAGTCACCTAGGCTTTGTCATATGTTTTGATGTATAGAGGAAGGAAGAAGAGAACCTTAATGGTGATGATGCTATCTTTGGAAGTTGAAATGCCTTGCTAAAGGGTAAATGTATGAAGATGGATTACACTTTTGGGCCAAATGTGGTAGTGAAATTTCAAAATTTTCCTCTTTTATCAAATTGAAGCCCTCAAAATTCATATAAGCATTGTGAATTTTGATTCAGATTAAAAATGCAATATGTAGAAAAATATTTTGTTGTCCTAATGATATTTTTTACAAAAAAATCTAGTGTTGTATAATCTCTCAATTTTCCATTAAATGCAATACTTGTCCTTGCAATGAGTCAGAATCGGCTCCGAACGAGAAAGGAGATGTTGTTCTCCTTGATGACGATCCAGTCATGGATGTGTACAATCTATCATTTGACGAGTTGCCAAAGAAGATTGTATAGGCATGGAAGAAGCACTCTCTGGATGACCATGCATCACCTGCATTCATCAAGGAAAGGGTGATAGTGTTAGACACCAAGAAGCATCCAACTTCCCTTGCCAAAACCAACTTGGCCTATGCAGGAGAAACAAGCTCAGATGTTAAGTATCTAACGATTGAGAATGAGAAACGGGAAAAGAATTTGCAGGCTACCAAGAAAGAGGCAGAACAACTCCGAGCATCAACACAGAATGCAGTTTCCGCATTGTGGGAGATGAAGATAGTGATACTTATTGAAGTATCAACACTTGGTGATACCATGTGGAAGCTCTATGATGGATTTTTCACCATGACTAAAGTAGTTGTTCATGTACATGGATTAAAACAACGGAGTAAAGAGTTTGTTAAAACTCTCAAGAACAGACATGCTGCCATCGACCATGTACATGAAAGAACAATGCGGTACAAGGGGACCCCACTTGACTTAGAGAAGAAGATGAAGCCACAGGTAGAGCTGGAAAGGTTTGAATGTTAATCCATAACAACGAGCAACCCGCCTCATTCATCAGCAACATACAAGCCGCATATGTTTGGTTGCACACTAGTTTGGATGTCATGGTGAGAAGGCACATGATCCCATAAGTCGGTTCCCTCATCGATGCTATATGCAAGAACCAATTCTGGCTAAAGATCAATGAGTACTTGGAGTAGATAAGATGAGAGGCCACCAAGGAATACTTGGATTTGAATGCACACAACATGCAGAAGAACATCGATGGTCCTGTCATGGCCAAGGCCATGTTTCTTATGCCTCAGAACGAGTTGGATACAGGTTCCAAGACCATATAGCTGGATGCCATGGAGGTTAGAGTCCGCTTCCAGAAAGACACCATCACATAGTAGCAAGATTGGCACTAATATGTGACCAAGAAACACCAAGTGGAGGTTGTCAAGTTGGACTTCCCCCAAACTTCATAATCATAGTGTTTGTTCTTGTTAGGTTGTCTCTACCCTATTTTGTCTTATATGGGTACATGTGGAGAATGTAATATTATTGTAAATATGTTGTAAGTTAAATTCCAAGTGTTAGTATTAGAATATGAAAAGTCATTATGTAATATAACGTGTCATTTAGTGAAGAAGTTGAAGAGTCATGAGGGAATTCAAAGAGTCATAAAAGGGAATGTCAAGGGTCACCCCACCCTTTGTTATAAATAGAACCTCATAACTCATAGACCGAGATTTTGGGAGCCAAGCTTTTGGCTAAGCTTAATCTTAGGAAAGGATTGGGAGTATTGTGAAGATCATTGGCTTGTCCATAACGTAGAGAAAGTATACATCTTTGGAGGAGTAGGTATTCTTGACTATAATGTTCCAAAATTGGGGCTAGTGGCCATCAATGGTGTATGTATGGATGGAACTTTCACTTATAATAATAATACCACAGCCAACATGCATTCATGTATATGTTGTTAATATAGCAAGACTACTCTTTTTGTATTGGAAATGTATGTTATTTAACTTACACATTTGCTTATGAACTACTTTGTATGAATTTGTACAAATCTTGTTGAATGTGTGTTGTTGAATTAACTCATCACTTTAACTTTTGGACTATTCTTCATTTTAGCTTGTGATGTCATTTCGCTCGTGTGTTCCTTTCAAGTTGTGTACTATTATAGGCTTTTAAGGGGCGTACATTTTTCCCTTTGTGTGTTAGAACCTTCATGCATCGCTCTTGACTCTCCACAGGGTCACACACTTTCTCTCACCCAAAGTTATCATACTTACCTCTACGCGCTACTGCGGTTAAGGCATTACACTACCGCCCATTGCTGGGACTCCCACTCCAAACAATGTGAGGTCTAGTTGGGACTTCATATTGGGGAGATCACACGAATGTTGGAGGGTCTAGCATAGTCAACAGGGTCAATGCTAAAATTGTGATAGATAATGCTAAGGATTTTAAATCCATGGCTCTTGCATCCATGTGTTGTAAATGTGGCATCATATTATCCCACTCTTCAAAATACTACTCCCAAGGAAATGACCAACCTGAATTAAGTAACAACAACCTTATGTGTTAGGAAAAATTTTCAAAGAAATCACATTAGAGGTAATTTATCGACACGTTTCAAACCCTCCAGTGTGGTTCATCATCAAGACAAGATGGAGAATCAGACCATGGCACCAGAATAAATAGAGAGACTAATGTAGAGATCCTTAATATTTTTAACGGCTATATTAAACAACTAGTTTTGAAAAAGGATTTTTAGGATGTTAAAATTGGCTAGGTCAAATTTTGAAAAAGTCAAATATTTAGATGAAAATTAAGTTAATTTTTTTATTTATTAAACTATAAATAAATATGAATAAAAATTGAACTAATAAATAATATTTTATTGTATAAAATCAAATATTTATATTGAATTATATTATAATTAAATCTATTTTTAAGTTATGGTTACATATTAAGTAAAATATTTAGATTCAAGAATTATATTATTTGGCATAAAATGCTATATGAAACAATATAAATTCAATTATTTAGATTTAAATATGAAAATAAAAAATTCAAGTCAAACTTAAAACAAGGTCAAGGCGAAAATAAAAATAATCCAATAATAATAAAATTCATTGAATAATAAAAAAGAAAGCCTAAAAATTAAGAATAGAATCAAAGAGATAAATAAAACAATGTAATTGACCAATATAATAATATATATTATTTAATTAATTTAATTTAATCAATTAATTAATATATTCGTCAATTATTTAAATAAAATTTTTAGTAAATTTAATGACCCAAATCAATTAAGGCATGAAAAATTTTTTATGAAGAAAGGGCAGGGACCCAATGATCACTGATCTTCCATCCATCATCCTTGTTTAGATTGCAAGGCTTCCTATCAATCTCAATGGCCTCCCTAAACTTTCAATGAAATAAATGATCAACCCTTGCAATGACCCAAGTCTCTTCAATGCAGATGTGATGTTTCATCTTTTTCGCATGCTCTGCCAAAGCCAAGGAGTGTATCCTCCAATGTTTTATGTCAGCCACGTTCTCATGGATCCTTTGATTTATCAAATGGCCAGTTTCACCAATGTAGGGGGGTCCCGCAAGAACATAGAATTTCATAAACACCTTTCATGTTCTAGGATCAACCGGGTCTTTAACGGACCTTAGGGAGCTTTGAATGGTTTTAAGGGGTCGAAAGGTAGAGGGAACCTTATGGTTCCTCAAGATCCTAGTAATCTTAGCAGTCGCCCCTTGGATAAAAGGAAGATGAACACCTAAAATTCGATCTTTGGGTTCCTTCTTATGACGATTATTAAGAAAATTGTTGGCAAGAATATGAGAAGTTGAGATAGAAGAATAAATATGTTTTGAGGGTTGAATGTACACTTGTGAAAGCCTCCATAGATTTCCACCCCTGTCATCTTGTATAATGAGCCAAAACAAAGTTCACCATCCAATTACAATTACTGATGATGGAATGTCTAAAAGTGTTACCCAACCAACAAGATGTCATGTAGTCTAGGATTGACCAAATCATCGAGATGGATAAATTCCAATGTAAAGCCCTTGATCAAGTAGGAAATAATCAGGAAAAAGTTAAGAACACTTTTGATAAACGTAGGGCTAAGCCTAGGGCTTTTGAACCAGGAACCACAACCCTTTTATGGGATAAAAGAAGATAAAATCCCAACATACATAAGAATCTTGATAACCTATGGATATGGCTTTGAAAAATTGTTGACATTATTTGTATCAACGCATATCATCTTAAACACTAGAAGGTGAGTTTGTCCCCTTACAAGTGAAGGGTCAACTCCTAAAGAAGTATTTTTGTAGTAAAACCTAACTAAAAAAAATACATATATTAGTTAGTTGCGTTATCATATTGTTGTGTTTCATTATAGATCAAATTGTCTTTAGATATATATTATTTTCTATATGGATTTCTATCATTATATAATACATGGGTGATAACCTACACTTAGTGCACATGCTCCCAAACAAGTTGACTTGGATGTGTAGATAACAAGTCTATGAGCCAAAGGATAGTTGGAGTTCTTATGAACTTCCCATTCAAGCATATTATGGATTATGAAATCTACGGTGAGCTCATGTCCCTAAGTTGGAGCCAGAAGTTAGCCACCAAAATGGATAGCCCCATAAGAGAAAGTTTTTCTTCTCCATTTGAAAAACAATCAGCCAGCTAGCCAACCAATAACCCTTGACAGCCACCATCTAATAATGATATTCCGTATGCCTCCACTATTTGCATTAGCCATGTGCCTCTCACCATCTAACATTTATACTTTGGTGAAGGTGGGCTGCTATTAAAAATATACTTTGATCATTTTGCAACCGGGTTCTTATATTTTTTTGTTTTAGGCATTTAGTATGGATAAAGGGGTGATCTAGAAAAATGAATGATCATTAATGTAATTTTGTTCTCTCTCCTTACCAAGGGGTTAATCTTTAGCCTTAGTCTAGTGGGACCTCACTTAAGGCCCCTTAGCATTATAGGAGGGACAGTACCTGGAAGAACATGATTGAGTAGCATGTCCATTATCCCCTATACCATAAAACTTTCCATGACACATTACAAATCCCATATATCACCTCCATTCTTTGGGCCCAACTTGTCATTGGTTATTTGAGATTTTTCACTCACATGTTCACACTCCTTGAGTAGGGTTGGAAAACATTGTTGTGGAGGTTGATGCAGAGAAAAGAAAAGAAAAAGAAAATCATGGTCACAACAAAACAAAAGAAAGAAAATCAAAATGCCAAATATGATCTCTACCTTCCTTATATGGCCATCACCCGCTTCTTGAGCACATGATGGTATATTACATAAAGAAGGAATCCTTTCCTATCCCAACCCTGAGAAGTGATGAACTAATTCATCTTAAGGGATAATAAATTTGTCATATCATAAAGAGAAAGCTCTAACATTTGAGTTATATGAGGTAATACAAGGAATAATCAAGAAGAAGTAAAAGGTAGATAAGAGAGGTGGAAAAATCAGGCCAAGCAAGTATCTCACGCCTCTACAATTTCTCCCTCCTTCACATTCAAATATTCAGAATGTGGACACGCCCTATCAGCTAGTCCCCTTGACCATGGCACTTGGCCATGAAGGCTTTAACCCCCCATTACCACATTATTTACCACTAACACCTATCGATTTAGGGGTTTACCTTGGAACTGTCACTTCCCCTTGAGGGTTGGAAGCACCTAATAGGGTTGGCCATTAACCACCTCTACCAAAGTAGGGAACACCTAATTTACACAACTTGGTCTAGTTAGATATTGGAAGGTGACCCCTCTTTGAGGTATTAACATGCCCTTAACATTCAATTTTGGTCCACTTAGATGCATATATTATCAGAGTCTCTGATGGATAGTTGCTTTCACTTAAATTCATGTTGTTTTTGTCAAGTGGTCCATAGTAACCTAGGTCTTAAGGGCACACACTCCATAAGTACCCAAGCCCTTAAGAGATTCATATGGCTTTAGAAGATACATCATTGAGAGACTTTAGTGTCCTGACAACATGGGAAAATTTTTACAAGTCCAAAAATACCTTCAAGACACAAAATTTTGGTCAACTTTGACCTAACTTAGAGGATTCCTCATGATGACACCATTGGACCTAATATGCCCCCAAGCTGGCCTTGACACAACTTGATGATAAGGAGTAGATTAAGAGCCCATATGAGCATGGTCTTCCTTGAGAGACTAAGGAGGGCTTGGTACCTGAAGAATCCTTAATGCTTGAGAGAAGGAGACATTATTTTATAGTTAGAGACAAATGGAGACCAAATGATGGCACCCCAACTACACTTGGGACCCCATAAGAGGATTTTAGGTGGATTTAATGAAAATCCCTCAAATTTTGGATCATCCAATCACTTTCACACATTTTGACACCTCAACACACTTTGACATTCCATTTGGAGCCCTAATTGGGGACGATGTCAACATTTAGAGAGGCTATGGGTCACACATGTGGGAAATTATGGTTTACTTTGTCATTAGCTAGTGGGTTGCCTTGTAAATTAAGTTCATTTCATGTCAAAATTGTTATTAGGGAATTCATTAGGCTAAAATACTTGAGGTAAACCTAATATAAGTAGAGGTTACCTTCATTTCATTAAGATCATCACTTGTGATCAATTCAACCCTCTTTGAGATTTTGGCCTAAATGGAATTTATATTGTCTCTTGTGGAGATGTGATCTATTGTGGAGTTTTGTCCTATGGAGTTATTCTCTTCTTTTGGAGATGTCATTTTGGAGCAATGTAGAACTGGTTCATGCATCTATATTAAAAGTGTTCTTTATTTTGGAATTCATTTTATGGCTAATGCATGGAATTGATATTGTCTAGTGTTTCTATGTGCTAGTTATTATTGAAAATTTTTATATGGAATCTTAGCAATGGTATTATATTCATATTACCCATTTTAACATTTGTGTGACAATCCCATGAATGATTCTTCATGATAAGCTCCCCTGATTGACTTTACTCCCTCATAAAATGATAATTAGGATTTGAAACTAGCGTTTCTTATTCCCTTACTCTTTGCTAGGGTTTAGTCATTTCTCCATAGTAGACCTTGCTTAGGTTCCATCACCCAAGGTCAAGGCACTAGCCTTATTCACATTGTTGATTGCACTAGAAATTATCTTTAACTCACACTTTCTTCCCCTAAATATGATTTTCGGCCTCTTAAGGAAAGTCGTTAGGCTAGGGTTAGGGTTTAAATTCAGCAAAGGTTAATTACATTGCCTTGTGGGGGGATTCAACACTTAGTTATGAGATATTTGCCTCAAAATCAACTTCTTCCTGTGGCCACTATCGCCATTTTAGGGTTGACGTCCTTTGCCTTAGCTAATTTTTTCTCTAGCTAAACCCTAGTCTTTCCCTAGGCCTAAACTTGGGGCTTGGTAAAGGCTTGTTGTATAATGAATTGATCATAGTGATCTATTTCAAGTATTTTCTTAGCCTTATGATCCTAGGTAATCCTGTTGATCTTTCCTATTCTAAAACCTATATCAGTTTATGCCCTAATTAGGCCTCTCGGAGGGAACACATTCTCTCATTTGTGTTAGTTGAGTTTTGTTCTTAACAAGAGTATCTCTCCTAAACATATTCCTTGTCACCTTTAACCCTTAGACTTGATAAATATTTTAGGTGACTTAATATAGGGAACCCCCCCTCGTGGTGAAATCCACTAAAGAGTAGGAGGTAGTGGATGTGATGAAAATGGACCACACCTCATAGTGTTTTCACTTTAGGCCTATAATTTTTTTAGGCAATAGGACCCTACTAGAGAGAAAAATCCAGAGCTAACCAATATTGCTAGCAATATTTTTACGCAATAGGGCCCTACTTGAGAGAAAAATGCATATCTAACTAATAATTGGCAAGATGACCAAAAATAAGGATCTGAAAGTCAAAGAACTAGTGTAAAAGGGAAAATAATGGAAATGACTAATTTGCATCATAACTAGGATCTATGCTTCATAAATTAGATTAAGATTCCCAAATCTCATATGAAAACCCATGTAACATTATGCCTATGTATTTTGGAATAGGGTTTTTAGAATTTTAATTTAATTATCATAGATTATTTAATGGATAGTAGGATTTAACCTCCATGAAATATTTTAGAATATTGTTAGTAGCAGTGATATATCAAAGACACATTTATTTTAAAATCAGTTATGCATTTTCTTATCTTATAATTAAATTGATGAATAAAAAAATTGTCTTATGAACATGAGTTATAGTTTTTTGGACATGTGGTATTAGTTTACCATGGTATCCGAGCAAAGTCTATTTACATGCTAAGAATCTCTATGATAAAGTGAGAATGAATCTCCATAGTTAAGAATCTGAGCAATTACGTTTAACTCATATATTAATTCTTTTTATAATAATATTTATAATAAAACAATTTAAAAATAAACTTATAATTTAACTAATTGTTATAATCATTATATTTGATGTTATCCACATTATAAATCATTTAATTTATATTACTATGCTAGTTTATATATATACATTTTTTAGCCAAATTATTCTACTATTAAAACCTAAATAAAATGGGATAGTCTAGCATATAGACTAAATGATCATTTTTGTGGGAGAATGCTGAATCCATTTATGCATTCAGAAATGTATTTTGAATAACTAAAAATCTTGAAATTGTATTGCCTAATTTTAATGAATTCCTTAAAAAAAACTATTTCATCTATAAACTAATCTATGCCAAATAAAATTATTACCCTATTAAGTTTTATCTTTATTTTCTAATTTCTCAAAAATTGAACTTGCGAATGCCTAAATTGTTACCATGTTACCTGTGTATTTATTTTTAAATTTCCAAAAATCGAAGTAATGTAAAAAGCCAACTTAACGTAAAATTGTAGACGTTGAACAATATGATAATGGTAAATTGTAGACGCTGAACAATATGATAATGGTTAATATAGATACCATTAAAAATGTATTGCCTCAGACTGAGAATACAATTGTTAGTATAGATACCATTAAAAATGTACCGCCTTGGGCTGACCAGATGGGGAAGATAGATAGAATTAATGGGAATCATTCATCAGGAAATTATGTGGAATAAGAATTACTGACTTATCAGGACTAACATTTCAAATAATTTTGATTTTATTGTACATTTCATTTGTATATTATTTTAATTATAGATATTTAATTCTGTGTATCAAAATTAAAAATAATAAAAGATAAAATAATAATAACAATTATATACACAAGATTATACATAAATTAAGCACATTATTATTTATCTTAAAAAAACAGCTAAAAATAAATTTATTATTATCCTCTTTAACTTAATAACCATCAATTTTTAACTTGAAAACACCCCAAATCAATTAGCCACACCAATTTTCACAGGCCAGTATGAAAATAAACATCAATAACATACATACATACGGCTAAAATAAGATTTCAATCAAATTTTGTTGAACAAAAGAGCAAAGAAAGAAATACAGTTAACTAGCCAGAGAAAGAACAACAAAGATAATCCACATAGCACCTCAGCCATGGATTTACATTTAATAAAAAAATTGTTAATAGGCTTGCTGCAATCCCACAAGCAAGGAGGCCAAGAAAGTAGAACCATGCACTGATGTTTTTTATAAAATGAAATGTAGGGAAATTAAGAGGTTAGATGATGTGGCAGCTATTATGCCAATCTATTGATATAAATTTTCATAACCAGTGAAATTCTAGGGGTTAATATTTGGTAGGCTAATTTTCTATGTTTTTTTTATAAAAAAATAGAAAGTCAAATTAGAAAGAAACTTACAAACTAAAACTAGTAGCGCACACCGGAGCCAAGCTATACTTAAAGACTGCTCTTTTCCATTGATCATAAAAATACAAAATAAATATGTTTGCATTCAATTTAGGGAGATCAAAACTATCTCCAAGAAAATAAGAACTAAGTCTAAACTAAGACACACACAATCGTGAAACAAACTTTTTCCATTAATTTCAACTCTCCTCCTTAACCGATAAATGATTCACTTGCACACCTAACATCTCCCTAAACAATTCAAATTTGATCTTCCCAAGAGGCTTAGTGAAGATATAACTGCATTTTCACAAGTATTACAATATTCAAGAAATTTCTCTTTGGGCTGAACCTTTTCTCTGACAAAATGAAATTAAGTATCTATATGTTTTGTGTTTTTACAGAAAACATGATTATTTCCGAGCTTGATTGAACTTTGGTTGTCGCATTTAATCACCGTAGAATACTTTTGGTCTTCTCCTACTTCATGAAGAAGTCTTCTCAACCAAATTGCTTCACAAGTAGTTGCACATACAACTTGATACTCTACTTCTGCTAATGACAAAGATACAATAATCTGCTTTTTACTGCTCCAAGAAATGGCCCCGGACTCAATATTGAAAGCATACCTAGTTATAGATCTTCTATCGTCTAGATTTCCAGCCCAATTTGAATTTGAATAGCCTATTAGTTTAACATCAAAATAATCAGTATATCTAATGCCAAAATTTATGGTTCCTTTAAGATACCTTAGGACACTTTTTGCTGCCACCCAATGATTTTCAAGAGGTTTTGTGATGAACGAACTCAACACACTGACTGAATATGCTAAGTCAGTTTTGGTTGTAGTCAAATAAATCAAACTTCCAACCAGTTGTCTATACAGTGTAGCATCCACCTCTTTAGAACCATCATCACTTTGAAATTTAACATTCTATTATACAGGTACTGAAGCAGCGTTACACTGATCCATTCTGAATTTCTTCAACAATTCCCTGACATACTTTCATTGAGTAACAAAAGTCTAGCTAGAATCCTCCAAACTTCAAGACCCAAACAATTATGTAGTTCTCCAAGGTCCTTCATTTCATATACCTGTGACATTTGCACTTTAATTTCTTCAACCAATTCATCAGAATTTCCAGTAACAATTAAATCATCAACATATAAGGAAATCAACGCAATCTGCCCCTTTGAATCAAATGTGGTATACAAATTTGGATAATTTTTACTTCTCTTACAACCATGATGTAAGAAAAAAGAGTCTATTTTTTCATACCAAGATCTGGGAGTCTGTTTCAACCCATACAATGCCTTCTTTAATTTACAGACCAAGTGTCCATGCCCCTTTTTAATGAACCCTTCTGTTTATGTTAAATATACTTCTTCCTTCACCTCCCCTTTAAGAAAAGAAGATTTTATGTCTAGATGGTGTAAACTCCAATGGTACTTTGTAGCTAGAGCTATTAACATCCTAATAGTGTTTAACTTAGCTACATGAGCAAAAGTCTCCTCATAATCAATCTTGTCTTTCTATGAATACACTTTGGCCACCAACCTAGCTTTATACTTGTCTACACTACCATCTACTTTGAACTTAGGTTTATATATCCATTTACAACCTATGGGCTCTTTTCATTTTGGCAGTTCAACTAATTCCCATGTTTTATTCTTAATTATGGACTCATATTCTTCTTTCATAGCTGACCTCCATTCATCATATTGATTTGCTTCATTATAATTCATGTGCTCAACAACATTTAAAATACTAGTCATAAGAGCATAATCTTTGTACCTTGTAGGTAAGTTAGTCTGTCGTCCTGATCTCCTTAGTAGCAAACTTGCCTTAATTTTATCCTGTGTGATTTCTTGCTCACCTTTGAATGGGCTTCAACTACTGAATGTATCCACATCACTAGATTCCTCTTTCTGTTATTGTTGCTACTGTAAATGATTGTCTTTGGCTTCATCATTGATGTCATCAATCACTAAAGACATGTACCACTCCTCATAACTTCTGTCCTTATTCCCTTCATCAACTTGTTCATGGAAGATAACATCTCTACTCGCAAATACTTTGTAAGCAGATGGATTAAACATCTTATATGCTTTGAAATCATAACAGTACCCTACAAATATGCATTTTATAGCTTTAGCATCAAATTTCTTCCTATCTTCCTTAGGAATGTCTACAAAATCTTTATAACCAAATACTCTCAAGTGATGAACTACAAGTTTAAAACCATACAAAGCTCAAATGGAGTCTTGAGATCAAAACACCTAGTTGGACTTATGTTCTTTAAATAAAATATGGTATTAATTGTTTCTGCTAAAAAACCATTGTATAGTTTCTTACCTTTCATCATGCTATGTGCACACTCCACCAGAGTTATGTTCTTTCTCTCTGCAACCCCATTCTATTGTGGAGTGTGGAGTACTATAAAATGTTGTAGTATTCTAGGATCTCTGCAATATTTGATGAAGTTTCCAAGCTTGTATTCTCCCCCTTAATCTGAGCGAAGAATTTTAATGACTTTCCCTCTATGATTTTCAACCATATTTCTAAATTCTTTAAAGTACTCGAAAGAATCACTTTTCCTTCTAAGAAAGTATACCCAGCTATACCTTGTGCAATCATCAACAAATAACAAGAAATAGTAAGCTCCACCTAAGGACCTTGTCTGCATAGGTTCACAAATATCAGTGTGCACAAGTTCAAGTATATCTTTCTTTCTCCAATAGTTAGAGGGAAATTCATCCCTATGCATTTCTCCAAGTGCACATCCTTCACAATCAATATGTTCATTTCTTAAAATAGGAAGTCCATCAACCATACCTTGTTTCTGTAGCAAGAATAAATCATGAAGATTGATGTGACCAAACCTTTTATGTCAGAGATTCTTTGTTGTCATAGTCATTGAAGTTAAAGCTTGATATGGCATGCTTGTAATGTTAAACTTATAGAAGCCTCCAACTCGTACTCCTGGTGCAACTGGCTTCTGATGATCTAGCAAATCCTTTACAACACAATAAGTTTCGAAAAATTCTACCTTCAAATTTTGATTTGTAATCATGGAGACAAAGATCAAATTCATTTTAATACCAGGCACATACATGACATTCTGGATGCATCTAATAATACCACTAGGCAATATCATAGGAATATCTTCATACCCTTTAATATGATATGCTTTGTCATCTCCTAGGTAGATGTTTGAACCATTACTAGTCTCCTTGAAATTTTCATACCAGTGTTTATTACATGTCATATGAGTGGATGCTCGAGAATCCATAAACCAAGTTCCAACCTCATCGGTCTCAGCGGAAAGAGCAGCATCAGACACAAATAATTTAAGATCATGATTTAGATCTTCGCTAGCAAAATGCCCTGTATGCCTCTTGTGTCTATATTTGTTTTCACCGTTCTTCTTTTTATAACAGTCTCTAGCAATATGACCAGCTCTGCCACAGTAAAAACAGTTAATTCCTAAATCATTTTTAGCTGATGACATACCTTGAAATGACTTTTTCTGAGATGGACAACTGCTTTTATGTCCTCATTCTAGTTTTCCTTTGAAGAAATTTTTCTTTGCTACCAACACCAGATCTGCATTATGAGGCTTCAAATTATTACGCCTCTCTTCTTCTTGCATCAAAATCCATGTCAACTTTTCAAAGGTGGGAGCTTTCTTCCTTGCTACAAGCCCCGTAATGAACATTTGATAATCCTTTGTCATGTCATTTAAGGTAATTGTGACGAGATCAGTGTTGGACACTTTCCCCCCTATGTCGCCTAACTTGTCTCTCAATTCTTTAATCCATGAGACGAATGCAACAATGGATTCATTCTCTTCCATTCTAATGGAGACAATCTTACTCTTCAGAAAGAACACACGATTTTTACTTTTCATTTCATACAAATCCTCGAGTGTCACCCAAATCTCATTAGCATTTTTTCATTCTCGGATATGAGGGATTATGATGTCTCTTACTGACATCTTCAACAATACCTTCGCTTTATTTTCCCTCTTTTCCCAATCTTGAACTGATGCGGTTGTGGCACCACCAGCTGCAATTGGCTTTGCTTCACCTTCGTTTGCAATTGTCCACACACTAGAAACCTTGAGCAATGTTTGCAACTTGAACTTCCAGTTAGCGTAATTTGACCCATCGGGCTTATTGCTCTCCAGGGAAAATTTTAGGGACTAATATTCGCAGGTGGGCTAATTTTCTATGTTTTTCTCCAAAAAACGATTCGACAATTTCCATTTTTCTTAAAACTAATTTGCCCAAATTTTATATCATAAAATTATTTTACCTTAAAATCACCAAAGTTTTATAGAGACTATATAGAATCATTAGAAATTTGAATATTTTTACAAACATATCGCTTAACATTTCATAGTTTGCATGTTAGGGACTAGTAAGATTCCCCAAAGTTTCTAAACTTTAAGATAAATTTTCATCCTTAAAATTTTCCTTGTTGCTCACATTAATTATGTCTCTGCAATGTGATTATTCATTGTGACAAAACAATTTCAATAGTGCCTTGCTTTTAATTCACGAGTACCACCAGTAGCTTGTTAGATCAATAGATCCACGACTCCAATAACAGATCCACTGGTCCAATCTACAGATCTGGTAATCCAACGACTGATCTACGGATCCAACGCCAGATCCTCCAACAATCGATCTATGGATCTACCTCCAGATTCTCCAACAACCGATCTATGGATATAATACCAGATCCTCAAACAATCGATCTACGGATCTACCTCCAGATCCTCCAAGATTCAATCTACAGATCTAATACCAAATCCTCCAGTAATTGATCTACGAATCCACATCTAGATCCTCCAACAGCTTCAAATCCAGGTGCTACGGATCCAACTCCAGACAGATGGCCTTCAAAATACAAAAAAAAAATGTTGGACTGGACTACCAACATAGGTACATCTAGTCTCGGGCCACTTCTAACATGTAAAAAACACCAGCGCCATTTCAACTTGTTGTAGGTTACGCTGACTAAAATTCCTATAAGTTTTTGCTATTAACGCGGTAGTAGTACTGACTATCAACATTGATCAATACACTTTCCCTGTGTACTTTCAGCACTGACCAGCATGACCTCTCTTTGTTGGGGGCGCGCTGATCAGGTTTGTTTAGAAAAATCAACGATCTGTCACATAAAAAAACTGTACCAGGATACCTCTCCCTGAGCAATTCCTCTTGTAATCCTCTATCGCCTCCAACAACAGCTTCACCTGTGCTCACTAGCAAAGGAGGCTTACTCGCTCTCCAATCTTAGCCACTAGGGCCCTCAGCCACAAAGGCTCAGCTCACCACAGACCCAACTCACACAAAGCTCATTCTTTGTGCTATGATACCATGATAAGAAATGGAAAGTCAAATTAGAAAGAAATTTACAAACTGAAACTAGCAGCTCACAGGTGAGCCAAGCTACACCTGGAGATTGTGCAAGCAGTACCGCTCTCTTCCATTGATCATAAAAATCAGAAATAAATAACTTTACATTCAATTTAGGGAGATCAAAACTCTCTTAGAAAATAGAAACTAAGTCTAAACTAAGACACACACAACTATGAAACCGATTTTCTCCATTAATTTCAACTTTTTCCAAAAACGTGATTCGCGAATTTCCATTTTTCTAAAATGATTTGCCAACATTTTATAGTATAAAATTATTTTACATTAAAAATCGCCAAAATTTCATATGGACTAATATAAAATCATTAGAAATCTAAATAATCTTACAAAAATATTGCTAAACATTTTACAATTTGACTAATAAAAACTAGTATGATTCACCAAAGTTTTTGAACTGTAAGATAAAATTCCATCCTTAAAAAATTTCCTCACCCATAACAAAGATAAAACTTATTTAATAATAACATCATAGTGTTGTAAATTTTAAAAAATAACAACATAACATAATATTTTAAATTTAAAAAAAATTAACATAAAAATAAATGTTTAATGATATAAATTTATAAACTATAATTTTTAACAAAATATTAAAGCTAATTCACATTTGAATAAGTAATTTATATTAAATTTATCTTCCATTCTCAGAGGAATGATAAAGTACAATATGTTTCACCTCAATTCAACTAGAAGTACAATATGTTTCACACTCAATTCAACTAGAAGATTAAAATCATCCTTACCCAAATTCAATTCGCTTCGAAATGAGTAATTCCTCAATATCGAATATAAAAGCATTTTTTAAGAAACCCTGCACATGCTTTGCTGGGTTAAACTCCAGTTGTTTGTTTCTTCGTAGAAGTGCCACTATTTTCATCAATTATATGACCAAATGGGCAAATGTCAATAAGAAAATCAAGCAACTTACTCAAGAATATCACACTTATATTCCATGGATTATCTTGCTCCGGCCTAATTTTGAATTCCACCCTGCCGGTGAAGGCATGGGGTTTTTCTGTTCATTTGGCTTAACAGAGAAAGCGAGATGGCGAAGGTCAATAACAAAATCAAGCAACTTGCTAAAGAATATTACGCTTATATTCCATGGATTACCTGCTCTGTTCAAATTTTGAATTCCACCCTCCTGTTGAAGGCATGGGGTTTTTCTGTTCATTCGGCTTAACAGGGAAAGCGAGATACTGTCCTCGCTTTACTTCCTTGATCACTACAATATCATTGCAATTTTTTAATAGTGTTCTGATCCTTGAAAATCCCAGGAATTTTTCATTCAGGATCTTTCCTGTTGCTTTCTGGAAGTCCACACGAATGGGTGAAATATTGTATCCTTCTTCAGCGTGTTTTTTGTCATCTACAACTACTGTCAGCCATGCTTTGAATTCCTCCAACGAAGCCAATTTCGTCTCCTCAGTAGTCGATGCTGAAGATACAGGGCTCCTAGGCTTCTTTCATTGACTGAAACTGGGGAAATTTGGAAACTTCCCTGTATGCTGTACAATTCTCTCAGCCAAAGGAGCCATTAAGAAACCCTGCGGGCCAGGCATATAATATCTAAATTTCCTGACGTCATCTGCCGAAGCTTTTGGCTCTGGTTCTGCTCTGGGTTCCCCTTTAATCTGGTTTTTTGATTCAGACTTGGATTCCACCAACCTGGTGAAGCCATGGGGCTTTTCTGTTCATTCGGCTCAGCAAACTGTGATTGCTGATGTTCATTACGTAATGACCCGAGAAAAGACAACCATCCCAGACAATAATTAATCCCACACAGCATGCCTTGGGGTATTTCACTCATAGACTGGCAGATCAAGAAAACATCATACGATCTCTGCCGGAGCTTCTGAAACAGCTAACAGAAATCCACCCTCCCAATGATGAAGATTTTATTTGCCGGTGGTAGCGTATCCATCGCCCACAGAAGAACATCCTCCATCATCATTTTCTCATTTTCTCCATTTCATTGTTAGACTTACCCGTGATTCATAACATAATGCAATTTAAGCACCAATATCCCGTGAAAATCCCAATTCACAAACACAGCCAACAATGTACAAATCAATGCAATGCCCTTAAAAAAAGGATAGATGTAAATGTTCAAATCATGCTTTCTTTGACACACATGTAAATGCACAAATCATGTAATCGCTGAAAGGAGTTTTTCGTTATATAGGTTACTTTGGTTAAAAATTGGTAAAAGACAGGTGGGATTATTGTAAATTTATTTTACATTGGAGAGGCCTGTGTTGGTGATGGGCTTGTAAACCTCAAACATTTAATAACAAAATTAGGTTATTATTTGTTGAAAGTAGTTTTTCTAAGCATATTTAGAAGCCAGTTTTGTCCAAATTTTGGGTAGATATTTGTTAAAATTACAATTTTTTTAGTTGTATAATCTATACCATTTAAATGCTCCAAGGATTTTTTTAGAGTACCCAGTCTATTTATGGAATAAAAAACACATTTTAGAAAACCAAAAATTACAATCTCACAAACAATTATCTATAATGAGATTTTTTTAGAGTACCCATTTTATTTATGGAATACAAAACACAATTTTAAGAACCAAAGATCACAATCTCACTCCCAGTCGTATCTCAGAATTCTAACAAAAAACCCAAAACATCTAATAACAAAATTAGATAAATATTTGTTAAAATTACATTTTTGAATTATATAATCCATATAATTTAGCTCTTCCAAAGTTTTTGCAGCATTATATTTATTTATAAATTCAAAAACACATTTTAAATAGCTAAAAATACACTTTCATTTTTAAAAACCAAAAACATCTAATAACCAAATAAAAAACCTCTTATTCTAACAAGCTAAATCACATTTTAAATAACCAAAAATTACAATTTATATTACCAAATTAAAAAAAACAAAGAACAAATCATCTGATAACTAAATAAACAATCCCTCATTCTAACGGGCAAGCGACTGCCATTTGCGGAACAAGAACCGACTCCTCAAAAGATAGCCAACAAGGAAAATACAGCAAGAGGGATTTACTGAAAAATTAAACCCTAAGCAAGAAACGCGGAGCAATAAACGTGCTGACCAGGAGGAAATTAGTGGAGTTCGATTCCAGAGTTGATAAGTGTCTGAAGAAATTCCGGCTGAGTCTCTGAGAAGAATCCATAGGCAGAGAAGTGATACTGATAAAGGTAGCTGCAGTCTCCTCTAGCATTGCCCATGGAAGTGTTGATGTTAAAATTGCGGATTAAACCAGAGGCCATGGAAGCCACAATGTAAGGGCCGACGTAAGAAGGCAAGGAGCAGCTCTGCAGGTCCCACCACAATGATGTCGTTGCTCCTCCTGCTGGAGCCATTCTCTCCAGATTTTCGGCTCGCGTTGCCCTGTGACTGTTTGTTGGATTAATTAGCAATAATAGGAAATTGCACAGAACGGAATACCACTCTTTGAACCAGAACCGGGCCGGTCAGTGATTTTTGTACGGGGTATCTGAATTAAGGCAAGAGCTAATCAGCTTGTCATAAGGCATTAAATGTGCCTTAAATGACGGGTTAGCTGCATGCTTTTTAACTTTATAACATACGGGCGCCTATAACAAGATAAATGAAAAATAATAAGGTGTTAGAAGGCATTAAATGACGGGTTAGCTGCATGCCTTTTAATTTTATAACACACCCGGCGCCTATAACAAGATAAATGAAAAATAATAAAGTGTGTTATAAAGTTAAAGGGCATGCCACTAACTAGTCATTTAATGCCCTATTACAAGCTGATTAGCTCTTGCCATTTTACTATACTTTCCCTTGTCGCCAGTTAACTATCTTCTGAGGAGTCCATTCGGCAAATGGCCAGCACATTTATTGCGCCGCTTTTCTTGGTTAGGTTTTTCAGTAGCTGTATTTTCCCTTGTTGGCTATCTTTTGGGGAGTCGGTTCTTGTTCCGCAAATGGCAGTCGCTTTTGCCTGTTAGAATGAGGGATTGTTTATTTAGTTTTCACATGTTTTGGGTTTTCTTTTAAATTTGGTAATATAATTGTGGAGGAGGTTATAATTTTTGGTTATTTAAAATGTGTTTTTTTTAAGAATGAGGGAGATGTTTATTAATTATGGATGAAATTGTAATTTTTAGTTATTTAAAATGTGTTTTTGATTTTATAAATAAATATAGCGCTCCAAAAATTTTGGAAGAGTTAAATTATATTAATTATATAATTCAAAAATGTAATTTTAACAGATATTTATCTAATTTTATTATTAAATGTTTTGGGTCTTTTGTTGGAATTAAATTATATAAATTATATAATTCAAAAATGTAATTTTAACAGATATTTATCTAATTTTATTATTAAATGTTTTGGGTCTTTTGTTGGAATTCTGAGATACAACTGCAAGTGAGATTGTGATATTTGGTTATTTAAAATGTGTTTTGTATTCCATAAATAAAATGGGTACTCAAAAAAATCTCATTCTGGATAACTGTTTGTGAGATTGTAATCTTTGGTTTTTTAAACTGTGTTTTTTATTCAATAAATATATTGGGTACTCTTAAAAAAAATCTCTGGAGCATCTAAATGGTATAGAGTATTGTCATTATGTTAAATCACAAAGTCTTCAGAGACTCAAAGATCCCCTATCAGTCCATCCTGCATAACATTATCGCAATCTTTGACTCAATCCCAAAAAAGCTGCCCAAATAGTTTGGGCCCGTCTTATGGCTGTGGCGTTTTTTGTCCTCGTATATATGATGGATTTGTTGCAACAAGCTTCTATCAGCATATGCTTTCTTGTGCTCTATTGCTTTGAATCTGAGCCGGGTTCTGGATGTTTTGTATTTGGCTCTTTCAGTGCTTTTCTGATAAAACTATGTGTCTTCTGTTCTAGATGCTCTTACGCACATCTGCTCTTCATGTTTCCATCAAGTGATGGTTTTGTTTCGTGGCTTCACAAGCTGCTCTTTTTTGTATCCTATCATGGTTTTTTATATTAACTTAATATAATCTATGAAGCTTTTTTCTCTGAAAAAAAATAGATTATACAACTAAAAAAATGTAATTTTAACAAATACCTACCCAGTTGTTGGATAGAACTAGCTAATAAATATATTTAGAAGCACTGCTTTCAACCAATAATAACCCAATTTTATTATTAAATATTTTGGATTTGCAAATCTCATCACCAACTCAGCCTATGGAGTTTTGCTTCTAGAATTTTGGTGTTCAAAATAAATTTAAAATAATCCTACTAAACTAAAAACCTCCTTTCAGCTATTACATGATTTGTATATTCACATCTATTTCTTTTGAAAGCATGATTTGTACATTTACATCTATCTCTTTGAAGGGCATTGCATTGATTTGTACATTGCTGGCTACGTTTGTGAATTGGGATTTTCACGGGATATTGGCGCTTAAATTGTATTTAGGTTATGAATCACAGTCAAGTCTAACGATGAAATGGAGAAAATGATGATGACAGATGTCCTTCTGTTGGCGATGGATACGCCACCACCGGCAAATATTATGTTCATCATTGGGAGGGTGGATTTCTGTTACCTGTTTCAGAAACTCCGCCAGAGATCGTCTAATGTTTTCTTGATCTGCCAGTCTATGAGCGAAATGCCCCAAGGCATGCTGTGTGGGGTTAAGTATTGTCTGGGATGGTTGTCTTTTCTCGGGTCATTACATCATGAACATCAGCAATCACAGTTTACTAAGCCGAATGAACAGAAAAGCCCCATGGCTTCACCAGGTTGGTGGAATCCAAGTCCGAATCAAAAAACCAGATCTTAAGGAAAACCCAGAGCAGAACCAGACCCAAAAGCTTCGCAGATGACGTCAGGAAATTTAGATAATATATGCCTGGTCCGCAGGGTTTCTTAATGGCTCCTTTGGCTGAGAGAATTGGACAGCATACAGGGAAGTTTCCAAATTTTCCCAATTTCAGTCAATCAAAGAAGCCTAGGAGCCCTGTATCTTCAGCATCGACTACTGAGGAGACGAAATTGGCTTCGTTGGAGGAATTCAAAGCATGGCTGACAGTAGTTGTAGATGGCAAAAAACACGCTGAAGAAGGATACAATATTTCACCCATTCGTGTGGACTTCCAGCAAGCAACAGGAAAGATCCTGGATGAAAAATTCCTGGGATTTTCAAAGATCAGAACACTATTAAAAAATTGCAATGATATTGTAGTGATCAAGGAAGTAAAGCGAGGACAGTATCTCGCTTTCCCTGTTAAGCCGGATGAACAGAAAAACCCCATGCCTTCACCAGGACGGTGGAATTCAAAATTTGAACCGAGCAGGTAATCCATGGAATATAAGCGTAATATTCGTGTGGACTTCCTGAAATCAACAGGAAAAATCCTGGATGAAAAATTCCTGGGATTTTCACAGATCAGAAAACTATTAAAAAATAGCAATCGTATTGTAGTGATCAAGAAAGTAAAGCCAGGACGGTATCTCGCTTTCCCTGTTAAGCCGAATGAATAGAAAAACCCCATGTCTTCAACAGGAGGGTGGAATTCACAATTTGGCCAGAGTAGATAATCCATGGAATATAAGCGTAATATTCTTGACTAAGTTGCTTGATTTCGTTATTGACATTTGCCCATTTGGTCTTTGATGAAAATAGTGACACTTCCTTAATATTCCAAAATTGCAGATTTATGGTGACTCACCAGCCATAATCAATCAACCATGCGCTGGGTGTTAGATTTAATTTATGGGTTTTCCTAATTACTTTAAACCCTAACGAAGATCTATTCCTTTGTAAGAAATTGAAAATAATGCACAGCGGAACTTATAAGAAATTGAAAATAATGCACAGCGGAACTTACTTTCCATCTTCTAAAGCTCCTGGTCTTGACTTGAGTTGTTGGCTCTCGAATCCTTCCAAGAGCTTGCAATTCTTTTCTCTGGCTATCCTTCATAGAGTATCAAGTCTTCAATGGAGCAGACTGTTTTCTGAGTGATTGCAAGCCTTGGAGACTCAGCCCTTTTATAGCAGTCCCAATCCTATGGCAGCCGAAATTTGGGTGTCAATTGACAGCGAAATTTCAGCCCCAATCCTAGGGCAGCCGAAATTTCGCTGTCAATTGACAGCTAAATTTCAGCCCCAATCCTAGGGCAGCCGAAACTTAGCTGTCCAGATTTCTGGACAGCCAAATTTCGGCTGTCAAGAAATTTATTACTGCTATTATTTCAATCAATTATAATCGGTCCATTAACAATTATAATTGATTAACATTATTCTATATGTATTTGTATCCAAATCCTTATTTAATACGTTTAATGCCATAACTTAATTAATCACATTATTTGGCATATTTAATCATTACATAAACGTAATCTTGCTGACAGTATTTGATATCATAATCATAATGCACGCATGTCCAACCTAAATTATTGTAATTAGACGTCTCTAAATC
>APFE030849314.1:101075-123639 GCA_000404065.3 Pinus taeda | reverse complement strand
GTATTATACCCTTTAATTGGTATTAATACCAATTTTAAATAATATCTAAATTCTAATAATTAGCCTAAATATAGCATAACATATGTAATTACTCATAATTGTAATTTATACCATTTTGTTGTTTTGGGCAGCATTGTATACACAACCACCATAACCTTCTTGAAACATGGAGATTTTGAAATAAAAGTACAATTTTACTGCATAAAAAAACACCATCACCCACTTCCCCAACAACGAAATACAGCGTTTGAGCATGGGCAGTTTGAATTCACATTATAAAAAAAAATAATGAATTTGTTGTTTTGGAAAGCCTTGCAACAGAGACACCATAACTCGCGGGACAATGAAGTACGAAGGTTTCGAAAATAGGCAGTAAAAATCGAAGTTGAAAAATTCAGTTTGGCAAATGATTCTAACGGTTTAACTCAGACTTGACGAAAAACTCAACAGTAGAATTCATTTACGACCATGAATCAAATCCAAGATACCACTTGATAGATTTAAATAGATTTTAATGAAAAAAAGTGTAAAAATTTAGATCCTTATTTAATTTACTCGGTTGTATGTTAATTTATGAAATTATAACAACTTGAAAGCAAAACCACCGAGATTCAATTTATGAACTTGCAGTTTTAAAGAAAAACCACTTATATCCGGAATATGATACTATTTTGCGATCTGAATATAATCAAATGTTCAAAATTATTGGGAATTTTATAACCAGATCGTTTATTTTGAAAATTTAGCTAATCCAAACAGCTAAAAAACATGAATTTTATAACCAGATCTTTAATTTTGAAAATTTCACGAATTGAAACAGCTAAAAACATGAAACTCTACAGTGCAAGCTTTTGTGTTGGCCGGGTTTATAAACCCAAAAAAATGTGAGACCAAGACACTCTGATTTCATTGGCGTTATTGGGTTTGGTCGGGGATCTCCAAAGCTTAAAACCAATTACCAATCAATATGGGACTTAAGCCAAATGCCATTTGGTCATTGGCCAAGGGACATTAATGCAACGAAAACAGGGGCACTTGGGACGTGTATAAATTTGACACAGAGAACGAATCAACTTTGGGTAGCCAAAATCCAAGTTTCATATTTACGAGCTTTGGAATTAAACGGAATAGTCGGCGGTCAATTTCCAGTGGATTTTAATTGTTTTCAAGATTTTCCACTCGTTTGAGTTTTTAGACACGTATTTTTTAAGAATTTGGGCATCCGCGAGGGATATCTCCAGCTTTCCAGAACTTTGGAGTTTAAGCAGTGCCTTTGTCCCAAAAAAAAAAAAAAAAACAGAATTTTGCTGCCGCTGACTGATTATTTTTAGAAATTGAAGTCATTTCATAGCTAATTGCGGAGCACTTGCTTGAAATCGAGTCATAGACTTTGAGCCAGCGTGAACAAATTTAGATATCTTTGATAAAAATTACAAACGAATCATATGTACCCACTCCAAATAAGAGTTCATAACTTCACCAAAAAAAAAAAAATCAAGCACTGATTCTTACATAAGGGTGCTCTGATACCAATTGTTAGATTTAATTTATGGGTTTTCCTAATTACTTTAAACCCTAACCAAGATCTACTCCTTTGTAAGAAATTGAAAATAATGCACAGCGGAACTTATAAGAAATTGAAAATAATGCACAGCGAAACTTACTTTCCATCTTCTAAAGCTCCTGGTCTTGACTTGAGTTGTTGGCTCTTGGATCCTTCCAAGAGGTTGCAATCCTTTTCTCTGGCTATCCTTGATAGAGTATCAAGCCTTCAATGGAGCAGACTGTTTTCTGAGTGATTGCAAGCCTTGGAGACTCAGCCCTTTTATAGCAGTCCCAATCCTATGGCAGCCGAAATTTGACTGTCAATTGACAGCGAAATTTCAGCCCCAATCCTAGGGCAGCCAAATTATTCTGAGTGATTGCAAGCCTTGGAGACTCAGCCCTTTTATAGCAGTCCCAATCCTATGGCAGCCGAAATTTGGCTGTCAATTGACAGTGAAATTTCAGCCCCAATCCTAGGGCAGCCGAAATTTGGCTGTCAATTGACAGCGAAATTTCAGCCCCAATCCGAAGGCAGCCGAAACTTGGCTGTCCAGATTTCTTGACAGCCAAATTTCGGCTGTCAAGAAATTTATTACTGCTATTATTTCAATCAATTATAATCGGTCCATTAACAATTATAATTGATTAACATTATTCTATATGTATTTGTATCCAAATCCTTATTTAAATACGTTAATGCCATAACTTAATTAATCACATTATTTGGCATATTTAATCATTACATAAACGTAATCTTGCTGACAGTGTTTGATATCATAATCATAATGCACGCATGTCCAACCTAATTATTGTAATTAGACGTCTCTAAATCCGACATTGGGATCATTTTCTATATCGCATCCACACTTACAGGGTTGGTTTAGGAATATTAAATATCTCAAAGGAACTTTTTAACCTATCGACTTCCAGCACATACACCGAGAATTCAATACAACTGTAGAGAGCATGTCCAAACTGAGCATACTGGATCCTCCTGGCAACATGCATATCTCACCTAGGATGGGCAGCACATTCATGGATGTTGGATCCATGCTATACTGTCTGGTTAATATTTCCTGTTTATTTGCTTCACAGAGTTTTTATGCACTATGTTAGACACTATACATTTTTGTTATTTCTGCTCTACTATGTTTGCTTGCAGACTTAGAATATTGATCTTATGCTGCACTGTATCTTTTTTGTTGTGGAAGCAGACTTAGAATATTGATCTTATGCTGCACTGTATCTTTTTTGTTGCCTTCCACTAGAAGGCAATTTTCAATATTTTTTTGGCTGCGGCATTGTGGATCCACAACCTGGATGCTCTTGCATTCATATGCATATTTTTGACTTTTATATTCTCTCTAGATCCAATCTTATATGGTGAACTGTTTATGATGCTTCATTCTGAACATAATGTATTGGTTTTTATTTTTACTTAATAATAACTAGCCTTTTTTTCTTACTGAGAAAATAGTGGCACTTCTGTAAAAAAAAAAAAAACAAGAACTGTAATTTTAATTGGCAAAGCATTTGTCGCCCTGATTAACAGGTGCTTTTATATTTCATATTGATTTTCAAGAACTAAGTTTGGAGCTATTAGGTTAACATTTATGTCATAAAAATTCTCAAAATAATATATTATTTTTCAATAAAATTTATTTTTATATTAGCATCTTTCAAATTTACAACATCATGAAATATTAATTCTATGTTGCCATCTTTCAAAATTTACAATACAATAATGTCACCGTTAAATAAGCTTTACCTTTGTTCTGGGATCTCATATGGATAGGTTGGCATAATTTCTGCCAGGCCATCTAACATCTTAATGGCCATACATTTCACTTTATAAAAAGCATCAGTGCATGGTTCTACTTTCTTGGCCTCCTTGCTTGTGGGAATGCTGCAACCTGATTAACCATTTTTTATTAAATGTAGATCCATGGCTGAGGTGCTATGTGGATTGTCTTTGCTGTTCTTTCTCTGGCTGGTTAACCCTATTTCTTTCTTTGCTCTTTTGTTCAACAAAATTTGATGTGAAAATTTATTTTAGTGGCATATATATATATATGAAGGTATTGCTTTCTTTATGATATGTGCCTGATCAAACTTTTCCCTTGAACTCCAGGTCACTGTGCAGGATGTGCTTGCGGAGGCAACAGAATGTGTTTTTATCTCCTCTGTGCTGTAGGGATGCGTTTATATTTAGCCTATTGGAAAAGATTTCTCATAGGATGTTACTGGATTCTTTACATGAATTTTGTACACTCTAGTGTTTTTTATTCTGGGTTGATATATAGTATGATGTTATTGATGTCTATTTACATACTGGTCTGTGAAGATTGGTCATTGGTCAGGCTAAAATGTTAGGTTGTTTTGAAGTTAAAATATGAATTTTTTTAATACTATAAGATAATAATAATAAATCTATTAATGACAACTTTTTAAGATAAATAATAGTATGCTTAATTAATATGTACTTTTGTGTATATAATTACTATTATTATTTCTCTCCTATCATTTTTACTCATAACAAATATCTATTTTTAAAACTAATAATACAAATGAAATGTACAACATTATTAGAATCATTTGAAATGTTAACCATGATAGATTAATAATGGTCCTTCCACGTAATTTCCTGATGAATGAGTTGGCTATTGTAGGCCCATTAATTCCATCTATCTTTCCTAATTAGTCATTTCAAAGGGCTACATTAAAAATCTATAGTAATCATCTATAATGAATTAGTAGAAATCACATAACAGATTTTTTTGGCGGACGTATATTAATGTATATTAATGATCCACAATGAATTAGTAGAAATCATATAACATATTTTTTTACGGACATTTTTTGAACCAATGAGTGTGGTTCATCATCAAGACCAGATGAAGAGCCAGACCATGGCAACGATTAAATAGAGTGCATTGTAAAGACCAAAATTTCAAATAACAACTTTGAAAAATAATATTTAAATTATGATATTAACAAATATTATTAAATGTATAGACCAAAATTTCAAATAACATTTGATTTTACTAAATTAATTTTAAACATTATTTTTCAAAACTAGTCGTTTAATATAGCCATTAATTAATAATATTTGTTTTTAATAAATCAATATCATAATTTAAATATTATTGATTTTGAATTTATTTTTGATTTATTTTTTTATATTTTTGGATTTTTGCCATTAATAATTGTTTTTTAATAATATTTGATTTTAATAAATTAATTTAAATATTATTTTTCAAAAATAGTCGTTATTTGAAATTTTGGTTTATACATTTAATAATATTTGTTAATATCATAATTTAAATATTATTTTTCAAAAATAGTCGTTATTTGAAATTTCGGTATATACATTGCACACTATTTAACCCGTTGCCATGGTCTGTCTCTTCATCTGGTCCTGATGATAACCTTTATTTGAAATTTTTGTCTATATATTGCACTCTATTTAAGTAGTTGCCATTGTCTGTAGCTTCAAGTCCTAATGATGAGCTTCATCTGGTCCTAATGATGAACCACACTGGTTAATTGTTAGAAACTTTGGTCTATACATTGCACTCAAATACCGCCTGTGGCTTTATCTGGCCCTGATGATGAACCACACATAAACCACACTAGTTGGTTCCCTCAAAACCCATTGGCCAAAAAGATTTGTTATGTGATTTATAACAAAAGACTTTTCATAATTCATTATGAATATTTTTACATTGAGTTGAATTTTTACAATAACTTGATTTTTTTTTTTTTTTTTTTTTTTTTTTTTTTTTTTTTTTTTTTTTTTTTTTTTTTTTTTTTTTTTTTTTTCTGGAATTTAAAAATAAATACAAGGTAACATGGTAACAATTTTTTCATATCAGTACGCATTTACAATTTTACATTAAGTTGGACTTTTAAGAAATTTAAAAAATAAAGATAAAGTACATGGTAACAAATTTTATTTTAGTTTTGATAGTATAATAATTTGGCAAAATATGTATATATAAAAATTAGCAAATATAATAAATATATAAAATTTGTAAATGTGATAGCATGATTAAAATAATAATTATAAATTTATTTGAAATTGTTTTATTATTATTATTATTATAAGAAGAATTAATATATGAGTTAAACATATATGCTAAGATTCTTAATTATGGAGATTTATTCTCATTTTATCATAGAAATTATTAACATGTAAATATATACCATGGGTCAATATCATGGTAAACTAATACCACATGCCCAAAAAACCATAACTAATGTTCATATGACAATTTCTTAATTCATTAATTTAATTAAAAGAGAAGAAAGTGCATAAGTGTTTTTAAAATAAATCTCAGTTTCTCAATTTTTGATATATGATTGCTACTAAAAATATTCTAAAATATTTCATAAATGTTAAATTAAATCTTACTATCCATTTAATAATCTATGATAAGTGAGCTGAGAGGCTCATTCTACAGCCAGTATGATGGGTAATGTTCGTCATCAAAGTTGAAATTCTGCTCATGTCAGCCCAAATAAAATGTTAAAAAATTAAAATAAATAAATAACTATACAAAATATTTAAAGAATGTCGGTTCATAAAAAATAATCCACCTGAAGAAATTGGATCCCTCTTTGCTCATTTTAGATCCGTATTTAAGATGGATCTATGCTGGTTAAATTAAAATTCTAAAAACCCTATTCCAAAATACACACATGTAATGTAATTATTTATGACTTAATGAATGAGATAAAGTGTCACTTTAAAAATAGATGGATTCAAATTTAAATGACTTAAAGCTCTTCTATGGAGGAAAATATATTTGTCTTCTTATTTTTTTTAATGAATACAAGAATTTAATCTATGTTAATTTAAATAGACTTGTCTAGGCAAGCGACAATTTTCTAGACTTGTCTAAGCAAGCGACAATTTTCTCGTCAGATCCAATGATTTTTTTCAAAAAATATGAAACCGGTAGTGTCTGGATTGATTTTTTAATGGTGGAAATGGATTCAACATCCTCAAAAACACCTGAAGCACCTACAATTCTGAAACTTGACCATTGTAATTTGGATTTCCAAATACTTTTGTCGAATTTTGTCAAAATCGTGCTAGAAAAAGCATTCTTTGGTGAAATCATCGTATGTTTAAACTACACCAATTGGGACTTGTCTAGGCAGGGGACAATTTCATGTGGATGACAATTTTCTCATCGAAATCCAACAATTTGTTTTCAAAAAATCTGAAACTCGAAGTGTTTGAATCATTTTTTTAACAGTGGAAGTGGATTCAACACTCTCACGACCCTTGGAGCACCTAAAATTTTGAAACTTGACAATTCTAACATGAATTTCTAAATATTTTTGTCAGATTTCATCAAAATCGTGTCGGAAAAACCATTCTTTTCCAAGCGAAATCTTCGCCTACTTAGATTACACTGATAGACACTTGTCTAGGCAAGCGACAATTCTACCCGAATGGTGATTTTCTCGTCAAAACTTGGCAAATTTTTTCAAAAATGTTGAAACTAAGAGTGCTTGATTTGTTTTTTTAATGGTATTTATTTTGTAATAGGGCTTCTAGAATTTTGATTTAATCATCAATAATTATTAAATGAATGGTAGGGATTTAACCTAATGAAATATTCTAGCATATTCTTAGTTATATTCACAAATCAAATGTTGTTATTTATTTGGAAAGTAGTTATGCATGTTTCGTACTTTTAATTAAATTGATTAAATAAAAAATGACATATGAAATAAGTTTTTTTGGCATGTGGTATTGATAAGCCATAGTATTGTAACAAAGTCTATTTACAAGTTAAGAATCTTCGTAGTAAAGTCGAGGTGAATCTCCATAATTAAGAATGAATATATATATATAATATATATATATATATATATATATATATATATATATCATGGATTGATGTCTATCCACATTTACTAAAGGGATTTAACTTATATAGTTACGTTAGTATATATGTATATTGATACAACCAACTTAGATCCATCTAACACTGGATCTATCATGCGCCAAGAGGGATCAAATCCATTGAGGTGCAAACCTTTTTTTTGGAGTATTGTAAGACTCCAGCCTAGGGTCCTTTACTAGATCTATATTTTCTAATTTTAAATGCAATAAAAGGACAATAGTTTATTTTTTTACAAGACATTTAAACAATGATAATTTACCATTAAATCTAATTCCTACAATTTAAATAGTGAACATTTCATTTCAATCACTTACATGAATAATCTATGCATAGAGGAATACCTGTACCGATAGGCCAGTGGAGATGCCCTTGAGTTGCAGATCCTGCTGGAATGCTCCTCTTAACTACCAACTGGATTTACCTCCCAGCCTACTAGGACGTATTCCTAGCCCAGGAAACCTCCACAGTGTTATGTACCTAGGGGGGGTAATATGGGGTACCTCCCTCGGTACTTATCAAACCCTTAAGGTAGGGCAACACCATACATTCACTCCTTAAGGAAGGAGAATACTCCACAAGCCATATGTTTGTTCATACAAGAATACTTCTCTTCATATCTCTCCATGTGGAGTCTCTAGCCTCTATATAGGCCTCATACATACAATACCATGCATCAATACCATGGTTTACTCATACCATGGGCCCATTACATTATTATTAACTACTTGTGGTCCCTTACATGACATGGGTTAACCACCTTATTTATTACTATGGCCCATCCCATTATTACATTATTACCTTGGGTACCTCCCTCGGTACCCCATATTACCCCCCCAGGTACATAACACACAGGTTCCCTAGCCCTTCGAGCCCAAGTCCAACCAGATATAGTGTGTCCAAGATAAAACAATACTCCCATTCTCTCTCTCAAACAATTCCTCCAAAACCACAGCCATACCAAAACCAAAAGCAAGAACAAGGACCTCCTCTCCTTCCCTCATCCTTCCCCTTTTATGCTCCCTCTTCTCCTCTCCACCTCAACCACCTCTCATTAATGTCATAACTACTCTCTCATCCTTACATTTGACATTTTGGGGATGTGATATGAATATAAAATTGGATAATTAATTGGAGAGGACCATGTCTTCTCCCAAGTAAATATTTTGGGGATGAGAGATGAATATATAAATTGGTAATTAATTGGAGAGGACCATGTATTCTCTCAAGTAAATATAAGAAGACATTTTGGGAATATGATATGAATATAAAATTGGGTAATTAATTGGAGAGGACCATGTCTTCTCCTGAGGATATTATGAGAGGGCATTTTGGGGATATTTAAATTGGAATAATAGAAGGAGACCATATCCTAACCAAGATTAAATTTGAGAAGACAAGTTGAGAATTGAATAATAACAATAAATTTATCAGTAAATAAAATTTACAGTTTCTCAAATGAAGGTATTCACCAATATTTCTTGATAATTATAAGTCAATATTTTCAGGTAATTTAAACAATAATAAAATTTGCATGATAAGATTAAGTGGGGCATTACATACACCCCTCCTTTAGAAAACTTAGTCCCGAAGTTAGAGTGAAAAGACACAAGGAGTTCGAAGGCAGAACAAAATAGAGAGAGAGTTATAGTAGTAAAATTTAATAAGTCAAGCAACGATACCACTTCCCATCAGGAGTCTCCAACTAATATATATCCTCCTATCCTTCATTACCTACTTCCGTTCCCACTCTATCCATCCTTTCTTGTTATATACTATGGCATCGGCTATACCAATCTACCCACTGATAAAAACAATATGGCGGAAGCGTCGACTATATCGACCTAACTTCCCCAGTGGGCAACTGGAAATCGTCATCACACATCTAGGAGAACGTGTCCACCACTTCCCTCCCATGATTCCAGGTTTGGAGGTTACACGGTGGGAAATACCTCCACCACTCCTTACAACTAGGGTCAACACCAACGGGTAATCGTCATCACGCATCTAGGGGAGCGTGTCCATCACTACCCTCCCACGATTCCAGGTTTGGAGGTTACACAATGGGGAAATACCTCCACCCCTCCTTACAACTAAGGTCAAAACCCTAATATGGACCACACTACAACGCTAGTTGGACTTGTCATCGAATAATCCAGTCAGGTAGTCTTGCCACCTATCATTTACATTTTACCCATGTCATAAGAGTGCATATCAAATAGATACCAAATGTGATAGAACAATGTACATCATACCTTTCCTCATTGGATGTCTCAACCTTCCCCAATGGAATAATAGATCTTGGTTATCATATGGTTCTTTATGATCTGCAGGTTAGTTCTCATCCATGCATATATATAACAACAAAATAGATATAGATGCATGATCTTAAACATCATGTTATTAAGTCTAGTATCCACGTGTCAATTTTGTAGTTCATACTGGAAATAAATCTTACATTAGATAAATCATAATTTCACTAAGTCATTCATTAGATAAATCATATCCACTTAAGCCATACATGAAACAACAATAACTCTGATAAGTCATGCACTAGATAAATCATAACCAAGTAATTCACACATTAGGTCATACATCAAGCATTTCAATCACCGATACCTAATTCATTTAATGCTTTATATACGTAGTTTCACTTGTTCAACTAAATGCATCAACATTACATAGCATTTGTAAATAAATAACATGGAACTGCAAATAGAGCCTTAGCATAGGTAGCTATCTAAGCGGAAATGGGCATCATAAATGGTCAAAAGTGTGGGGTAATTGTGACATATAGCCTCTGCATCCTCCCGGATAACAGATCTTGGGTTAGACTTATACCCTTTGTATCTTAACTTGGTCCACCGAGTGATGCCTGAGCCATCGAGCCCTATGGTATAATATGCATATTGGTTTGATCATTGTGGTTCCTATGTTTGAGACATATAATTCCCTCCAGTCAAGTTTGTGGGATTCATCAGAAACATAATGCTATAGGACAAATACATGAAAACATCATGAGTTTTATGCAAGTGGGGTGGTAGTAGAAGACAATAGGAAATTGGTCGAAATTTTCTCTTTGATTCTAAAAGGTATTATAGATCGATGTGGTAACTTCACACATTTCTCAAATTGAATAGGAATATAATAGGTGCTTGCATAGTATTCCAACACATAATGGTAGACATGTGTACATATTGCTTTACCCTTTTTTTTCTATAAATCTTTGTTTGTGGGTCACACAATAAGGAAATAGATTGCGTCATCACTAATGCCCTAGGCTCTGTTCCGGGTATTGGAAAAGATGCCTCCCTTTGCAGGAAGGAATGGAGAATTTGATCATTTTTCTCTACCCTATCTTCAAATAATATTTTGTTCTACTTGTTTGATGTCTTCAGAAGTTGGGAGGTACACATCCCGTATAACAATGTAAAAAAAAAATTAGGGATGATCCAGGGTTTGAAATACTTCACTCAAAATCCACCTAGAAACTTGCCAACAAGTCGAATCTAATCACATATACTTCTGACCACTCTTACAACCCTTCAACTCTTCAAAGGCAGTGTTGGATTTGTTTTTGGTATCTTCTAATCCATTATTGGTAAAATGCTAAAATTAACAATATACTTTAAAAAATGAATGCCACTATCTTCCATCTTCATACATTTAAGAGCTAAAACATCAATGGAATATTTGTGAAAACTTTGAAGAAAATACTGAAAATAAAGCGAATCCAAGGGGCAGGTTCTTCAATCATGATAGGGGTTGGTCCAATTAATGATCAACCCAAATACATCTACAAAAGACAACTTTATCGACACTCAGATTGTTCTAAGCCATAAAAATATGTATCCAACAGTTTCCTTCCTTGCTTCTATGGTGAAAGGTAAGGTTAAATGGTATAGAATGTTCAAAAGAAAATAAATAAACTCCTTGAATTCTATAGGCAAAAACACTCATTTTTAGATGCAAATATGCCTTTATAAGCACATACTAGGAAAGAAAATAAACAAACTCGTGAAACTATGCAACAAGTGGAAAAAAATAGATAAAAGTCGCTAACTTCCAAACCAACTATCCAAGATGATGCACATAATTTAAATTTTTAAATTTTAAACCAGAAATGAAGACATGGTTTTCAAATTTAAAACCAGAAACAAAGACATAATTTTCAAATTCCAAAATAAAATTTGAAATATCTAAATTATACCAAATTTTGTGTTTCACATTAGGAAGCAACATCTACACTATACAAATTTGTATTTCACAATAAACGACAACCCCATGTCATTTTTAAAATTCATTCCTCATTAAGATGTAAGTAGTAGGAAGAGTTACTTGGGGTTATCTTAGGTGGTTAGGTGGAACAATTATTATCCTTCTTACCCAGGTTCAAATCCCTGCTAGTGACATGATGGGCCTTGATGTTTTTGATGTGGATCAATTATTATACATTTCACCCAAGTTCAAATTCCACATTGTGACATGATGCTTTCATGAGCCATTTGTTGACTACCATGATTATCATGAAATTAATCTGGTTTACCCTAGTTACCATTCTTTGAATGAAGGTAAGTGCTTGGTGCATTTCTTTAGGATATATATATATATATATCAAGCGAGGAAAAAAAAAAGACAATTCAAAGCTGTAGTGTGTACCCTGGTCCAAGGGGTTGTACAGAAACAGATTCAATGAATCAAAATAGAAAAATTGCATAGAAGTACAGGAATAGAATGAGAATACAAATAATTAATGTTCTTAGGCAAAGAGACCATCATACAATAATTGCATGCTTTGATGTCTATATAAAACTAATTGATATAATGTACCATTTCATCTACTCTAGAGAGATGAATCAAAGAATTAAAAGGTGGGATAGATTAGAGAGACAAAAATAAACCCTGGAAAGGTAGATGAAAGTTTCCAGGACATTCTTTCACAACCTCCTACCCAACGGTTCCACCAAATATAGCTGCCATGGGATACAACACTCCGCTAAAACCACTTGCAAAATATTCGAATACATTATAGTCAACAACATTAACATCCATCTTAACCAGCGAGCTATCATTTTAAAACCCTTGCCACGTCAATGACATATTGGCATCTTCCCAAGATGCGAAATGGAACACCCAAATTTATGAACAAATTTATCTAGGGTTCAGACAACCAAGCGTACAAGGGGAGGGCAGTCAAACATGGAGAATCATTGAGAAGAAGTTCGCTAGGACCTTCAAGTGCATGAAACTTTAAGAGCTTGGATTTCTTTGCCCAAACGATTATGCCACCCATCTCATAGCATCCAAAAGTTAGTGGTATCTTCATGGACGTGGAAAGAATATGGTCTTCCAGTGTCCGCCTTTCTTGGCTTCCCATCACTGAATTCATTCATAACTTTAACTTCAGAGAAAACAACAAAATCACCATCCTTAAAATGGAGCCTTTCATCATCAATCACACATGACAAAAGAGTAGGATTGTAGTTAGAACAGAAGAAATGATGCCCATCTATGCTTCTGCGACATTCACATCAACCACATTAAGCTCTGTCCCAAGGTCACAAAACATACTGCCAAAACAGACCTCGAACATTGGATTTGATTATAGCAATTAACGGTTTATGATTATGATAGAAATCATTTGTATTCAACTGCATTCTCTACACCTATGTCTCTAAACAATGTCCCCTGCAATTGCATGAAATATGGAATCCATTACCACTTGGAAGTTCCATAATTTCCTAGGAAATTAAGCATCAACGAAATTGCCTACCAACAAAAGAGGTGTTGCTTTCATATCTTAGATTTAGCAGAAACTGAAACTGCAACACCAACATTTAATTTCTACAACTTATTACAGCAAGCAATTGCGTCGCTTTTGCCAATATCAAGTTCAGTAAAATAGAAAATTGGCATACAAGTCCTACCTTTCAACATTTGACTGGTCATGCAAAGCCATTAATTCCACTCCCGCTAGTATCACATCATTGACCATTTCAACCCTGAGACCTTGAAGGCCAGAGATAAGAACATTTGAACTGGCTTGGCATCTGATAGATCCCCCCCCTTCCATAAACTGTCAGATGTCTATTGTGGAAAACTTCGTCTATGTATTTGCTTTCGTACATGATCAGAAGAAATCGAGTTTGTGCTACCTCCACTAGATGACATCATGTTAATTATGTTTGTGTTCTTCACTCAAGATAAGATGATCCATTATTACCACCTCAAAGCACTATTTGTTCTTATCTTGATCTAACAAGGACAAGGACAAGGACAAAGGATGCACTTTCTTAATTGAGGTCCCCTCTACCATAATATATAGTTTTTCAATATATCATGGCATACAACCCCTTCCTCTATAGTCATGACATCATGAACTGCTCAATTAATTATACCTTCTGATGACTAGTCATAGTCATTCCTACTCATTCCGTGTCTGCCTCACCTTTCAAACGATTTATTTTCCTAAGGCCAACCTTAAACTACCTCACAATTTTTTCCATGTTTGCAAACTAATATGATCTTCATGCCCATCTCAACCTTCTTGAAAATATCTTCACACTATAAGGGAAAAGCTAATCAATGTGGCATGTAGCAAGTCAGCTCTCTTGCTTCATTATTACAAGTCTCATCCAATCTCTTGTCTGAATTGTCATACAAAGTCTGTAAATATTTGATCATCATCATCATTATTATTATTATTATTATATATTTTAATGTTTTTTTTTTGGGTGAGAACTGTGTTATATTAGCTAGCAGCTTGTTATCTATGAAACTTTCGATGTCTAATGCTATAGATTTGATGTGGTGAGATGAATCAAAACTTTTCTTCATCTAGAAAATGGTGTCATTTTGCATGGTTTTGCTAACTCTCATTATAGTAGTGTTGGTGTTGCTTGTTGTAGCCTCTTTCAAGAGCCTCACAATACCTTGGTCATTGATTCATCACTTTGTTTCTAACTTTTCTTCCTTTCTGGCATCATCTACGAAGATAATATTGTGCATCTCTATTTTGTTCCTTATATGTTACTTTAGTTCAAGCATGTTTCATTGTTTTAATTGATCAAATGTTAAACCAAGTATTCGTGTTACCAAAATACCATTCACGGGTATACGCATCCACATTGCCCTTCTAGCATAACCTAGTTAATTTAACAAACACTCTTTTTTTTATCTTTTTTCTTTTTTACTTTGACATTTTGAAATCCTTAAATAATTCATTTTTTTTTACTGCTCCCCACTTAGCAAATACATTAATTGTTTGGGATTTCCACATCAACCAATCTTATGCAAGCCATCAAAATGCATGGAACCAACAACTGGGCTGAACTTCAAGTGTTGGATCTACTTCTTAGATTGGCAGTGGATGGTTATTTAGACAGATTACAGGTTTTGGGAGATTCCAAACTTATCACTGATTGGATGTGTGCCACTGTAACTTTCATAAATCTGGGGTTTCAAGATTTTTTGGATCAAGTACACTCCTAAAATCCAAGGGGATTCTCTGGATTATGTCTCTTTCAGGCACATAAGTTGTGAATGAGTATAGTGGTAGCTATACAATCCAAATCTGAAGTTGATGCGCAGTTAGGGATGTTGAAACTATAGGAGATAAAAGATAGTGTGCATTCGGAGAAGAATAAAGGGAAAGAAAACACAGAACTGGATGCAAAATCTATAGTTGAGAAGACGTCAAAAGAGAAGGGATTTCTGATCAAAAAATAATGATGAAAAGAGCATGAATTGTAAAGGAGATCAGAATAAGCAAAGTTCTAACGCTAAAATTGATGACTTAACACCCCAAAGTGGTCTGTTTTCTATTCAACCTCCTATGATTATTGTTAAAGAAGCTTTGAAGCATTATTTGGGTTGGATGATTCAACTCAAATGGCAATAACAATTGTGTTTGATGTAATAGAAAATATGATTGAACACTTGGGGAAAGAAAATCAACATAAGCCAGAAGACAAGAAACCCATTAGAAATCAGAATCAAGAGCAGGACCATTCATCACCTCAAGAGGGATCTCCTGAGAGTGATAAAGGAAATGGATTAGGAAAGCAGGAACAAGTTCCAATAGTTTCTTCAAATTTGTTTGTTAGTTCAGTTAACACAACAAAATTTATTGATGTTGCAGAGAAATCAGGTGACACCGGAAAAAGAATCATTCTTTCATCTTCTTTCTAAAATAGGGAGCATTCATTACCTCCTCACTAAACAATGAAAATTATACTCTTCTTTCTAAAATAGGGAGCATTCATTACCTCCTCACTAAACAATGAAAATTATACTACTTTCACCTTGGGTAAGGAACATTCCTTACCATATTACTAAGCAATGAAGGTTATATTACTTTCTCGGCTTGGTGGATAACTCATACTTGAAGATCAAAAGTTCCTTGGGTGATTGCTAGATTTTGGAAGAACTCTAGAGTAAAGCGAGCGGCAGTAGCAGAAGAAACAAAAATAAAGGAAACATGGCACAAGCAGTGATGGTTGCACGCTTATGGACAAATTCACTTCTATACTCGTTGACAAAATCTTCCAAGAGGTATTGTTGGTTACTACTTTTGGAGTTTATTTTCGATCTCTTTGTGACGAGCTTAATACTCTTAAAATTGCGTTGACGGATGTTGAGCTATTGAAGGATGTCCAAGAGGGATGGATCTCTAGTTCAATGTCAAATTGGTTATGCAAAGTTCAGAAGGTTCTCATTGAAGTTGAGTACATTGTGGAGGAATGCGTTGCTGCTACAAATTGAAAATTTCATAACCCCATTTTCCGCTATACAATGGGCAACAAGATTAGGGGATTGAAGGAGAAAATAAATAATATGGAATGGAGTTGCAATCAATTCAAGAATTTTGAGTCTGTGCTCATTATGAATGATTGTCCTAAGAAATCCAGTGAATCAGAAGACAAGGTACATCCAAGGATTGTGTTACAGAGACATACACGGTAGGGATGGAAAAAGATATTAGTGAAATTACTAATCTTGTATTGCAGAAAGGTAATCCTCAAATCATTGCATTTGTTGGCATGGGAGGGTCAGGCAAAACTCTTCTACTACAACATGTTTTCAGGAATGAAAATATCAATCAAGAAGGGTTCGATTATCGAGTCTGGTTATCAGTATCTCATAAATTTGAATATCCATCACTGCTCTCAGAAATATGCAAAAAGGTCAAACTCTTCGATCAAGACCAAGATTCTGAAAAGAAGAAATCAGATGAAAGTGAGCTCAAAGCTGCGATTGAAAAACATTTAAAGGGCAAACATTGTCTATTTTCTATCAATGATGTGTGGGAGGATTCTGTTTTGGAAAATACTGGATTGACCTTGTCCAACGAAAATAAGATTGTGATCACTACATGTCATCACAGTGTGGCCGCAAGTTACGGTTATGTGCACATGTTGAATCGATTATCTGATGAAAATAGCTGGAAACTATTTTGCTATCATGCCTTCCCAAACACACAAAATCACAGCCCTCCAACAACGCAGCTTAAGGTAGTTGCTCAAAAAATTAAAGAAAAATGTTGTGGAGTACCATTAGCCATAAAACAATAGGATGTTTTATGGCGATATCTGAAAAGAGAATTTCTAATGATAAGGAATGGAGGATGATTCCTAATGATTGGGAATTGACACTGAAGCATCTAGAAATAGAGCATCTACAATCAAAGGCCATGAGTGGCATTATGCCTTGTTTGATGTTGAGTTACGAAGCTTTGCCATATCATTTGAAGCCTTGTTTTCTGTATTTTTTAGCCTTTCCTAAAAATACTAAAAATCAAGCAGAGAATTTAGTGTATGGTTGGATTAGTGAAGGATTTTTTCAACCAAGGAAGATGCATACGTCGTAAGATGTTCCTACTTAAATGAACTTATCACTCGATGTTTAATAAAAGGCTCAGAATTTAGTGGGAATGGGCAAGTAAAGAGTTGCAAAATACATGATTTTTGCATGATTTGGCTTATTCCATCCATCAACCTACATGTTTCTTCAAGCTAGGAGGAAAATTGGTTAAACTGCCAGTGCAACAATGCTAGAAAGTGTATAGAATTTCATTGATGAAAAACAATATATTGGAAATCAAGGAGGCCTTCAGGGATCAAAGGATCTGTACTTTGTTGTTATCTTACAACGTGAATCTTAGATCCATTTCTACAAGGCTTGTTAAGAATTTGAGTTATCTCAGTGTATTAGATTTGAGTATGACTTCTATCAAATCATTACCTAAATCTATTGGGAAATTAAATCATCTAAAGTTTTTTGAATTTGTCCAGTACAAATATTGAGAAGCTGCCTCATTCATTAAAAAATTTCACATGCCTACTCTTTTTATATGTCAGTAATCGTAACGAGCTAAAAATGTTGCATCCAAGGATAGGTAAGCACCAGTCTATGATACATCTGAATGTCGAGAGTTCAAAAAAAAATTGAAATGCCTGCTCATAGGTATACCGAAGCTCGTCTCTTTGCAAACGTTGAAAGGCGTTGAATTGGAATCCGAAAATGCCAACGCCTTGCAGTTAAGGGATCTCAAAGGATTGACCCTCCTGGAACAACTATCATTAAATGTCGATTATGATCAATGGACTGTTAATGATCCTTCAACTTCATCGGAGGTGTGAGGATCCACAGATTCTTTGGCACAATCTAAATCACATGATAACCTAGTTCCAGAGTAAGTTGTCTGCCAAGGACTTGGAACATTATCAGCATAGCCATCTCCTTCAATTGCAAGACTATCATTATAATTAACCTTGACAACAAACCCAACTGTCGGTATGTAATCTAAGTCTCCATGAAACATTCACATATGACATAAACATAATTTAGAGTTCAGTTAGCGCAGAAATAGACTTAAACAGAACTTTGTGAATAAATCCACCTGATAGGAGCCACAACCGAGACGTTAGACCAGGGATATAATAATCCCACTTGAGGGGAGCACGAGAACAAGCAACAATAAACAAGAAATGAAATCAGCACCGATATGGATTCACTGCTGAGAGGAGAGATATTGGTCAACCACAACGAACACTAACAAAGAATCTGCCCCAAAAGCCCTAGTTGCAGAAATGTAGACAATATGAGTCTGCCCAGAGAAGGCACGAGAATGTAAGAATATTGTTTTTGTCAATAAGCAGAGCAGAACCTCCATTAAAAAAAGTGCTATCTTCTGTGATTTTGCCATAGACGCCGAAGAATAGAATCTCTAACGAAGACACAATTCCCAGGCAGCGAGTAATCTGGTCATCTCAGATAGCCAGAACCACCCACTGTTTTCAGTAAAATACGTTACAGGTACAGACAAGTGTGATATTTAGGGGCAACCATGGCTACATCTCAGGTTGCAGACTATTATGCTTACAAAGACCCCATGTGGCAGAATATCCATCTCCTCCGGGAATGGAAATAAACGGGACTATTCTAAAATCAATAGAAGGTCTATTTCATTTAATAGTTTAATAATTCAATTTATTTTGATTTTTAATATAGTTATTATTATTTTTTTTAGTAGGTAGGCTTCAAGGTCTAGATTTTGAATCTGAGCTCTGATACCACGTGTAAGACTCCATCCTAGGGTCCTTTACCAGATCTATATTCTCTAATTTTAAATGCAATAAAAGGGTAATAATTTATTTTCTTACAAAACATTTAAACGATGACAATTTACCATTTAAATCTAATTCCTACAATTTAAATAGTAAACATTACATTTCAATCACTTACATGAGTAATCTATTCATAGAGGAATATCTGTACCGATAGCCCGGTGGAGATGCCCTTGAGCTATTGATCCCGCTAGAACGCTCCTCTTGACTACCAACTGGATTTACCTCTCACCCAACTAGGAAGTATTCCTAGTCCAGGAAACCTCCACTGGTTCCCTAGCCCTCCAAGCCCAAGTCCAACCAAATGTAGTGTGTCCAAAATAAAACAATACCCCCCCCCCCCCCCCCTCTCTCTCAAACAATTCCTCCAAAAACACACCCAGACCAAAACCAAAAGCAAGACCAAGGACCTCTCCTCTTTCCCTCATTGTTCCCTTTTTATGCTCCCCCTTCTCCTCTCCACCTCAACCACCTCTCATTAATGTCATAACTACTCTCTCATCCTTACATTTGACTTCTCTTCTTCCAAGTAAACATGAGAAGACATTTGGGGATGTGATATAAATATAAAATTTGGTAATTAATTGGAGAGGACCATGTCTTCTTCCAAGTAAATATTTTTGGGATGAGAGACAAATAAATAAATTGATAATTAATTGGAGAGGACCATGTTTTCTCCCAAGTAAATATGAGAGGACATTTTGGGGATGTGATATGAATATAAAATTGAGTAATTAATTGGAGATGACTATGTCTTCTCCTAAGTAATATTTTGGGGATATGAAATGAATATATAAATTGGTAATTAATTGAATAGAACCATGTCTTCTCCCAAGTAAATATGAGAGAACATTTTGGAGATGTGATATAAATATAAAATTGGGTAATTAATTAGAGAGGACAATGTATTCTCCCAAGGATATTATGAGAGGGAATTTTGGGGATATTTAAATTGGAATAATGGAAGGAAACCATATCCTATCCAAGATTAAATTTGAGAAGACAAGTTGGGAATTGAATAATAACACTAATAAAATTTATATCAATAAATAAAATTTACAGTTTCTCAAATGAAGGTATTCACCAATATTTCTTGATAATTATAAATCAATATTTTCAGGTAATTTAAACATTAATAAAATTTGCATCAAAATATTAGGTGGAGCATTACAAGTATAGAAATTGAGGAAAGTTTGCATCTCGAGAGATTTGATCCCTCTTGGTGCATGATAGATCTAGTGTTAGATGGATCTAAGCTCGTTCCAGGTGAGGGCAACAATGCCACATTTTTAGATTATCGCTATTATGTATATTCTTGAGATTAACTTCAAAATTCACATTATGTTTTCTTTGCTTGGCATGACCATATCATTATCTTCTTTAATTTAGTCTGTGTTGCTTGCCTTGAATGACTTGTACATCTTTGTTTAGATGCTTTGAGTGGTTTGTATGTTTATGTGTTTGGATTTAGATGATAATGTTTTTGAATGTTACAGCTGTTGTGTTATTAATGTCCTTTAGTATTACTATATATCTTGAAAATATTTTTTCGTAATAATCTACGACTTCAACATTAACAACATCTAATGCATGAAATCAAATAAGATTAGAAAACAACATCTACACTAAAATCAATGCATCTAATGCAAGCAATCAAATGAGAATAGAAATCAACATCTACATTAAAATCAATGCATCAAGTGAAAGCAATAAAATATGATTAGAAATCCAAATCTACATTGAAATAAATGCATCTATTATAAGCAATAAAACGTTATTAGAAATCAGCATCTACACTGAAATCAATGCATCTAGAGCAAGCAATCAAATAGGATTAGAAATCAACATCTATACTGAAATAAATGCATCTAGCGTAAGAAATTGAATAAAATTCTAAGAAAACATCATCTGCACTGAAATCAATGCATATAGTGCAATAAATATTCTTCCCTCTCTCTCCCCTTCATCTAATCGTGAATTTTTTTTTTAATAATTTACAGTCTTAAGATTAACAACCTGCAATCCATCTAATGCAAGCAATCAAATAGGATTAGAAAACAACATCTACATTGAAATTAATGTGTCTAATGCAAGCAATCAAATTAGAAATTAACGTCTACACTAAATTCAATGCATCTAGTGCAAACAATCAAATATAATTAGAAATTAACATCTACACTAAAATCAATGGATTTAGTGCAAGCAACCAAATAGGATTAGAAATCTCCATCTACACTAAAATCAATGCATCTAGAGCAAACAATCAAATATGATTAAAAATAAACATCTACACTGAAATCAATACATCTACTGCAAAAAATCAAATATAATTAGAAATCAACATCTACACTGAAATCAATGCATCTAGTGCAAGCAATCAAATAGGATTATAAATCATCATCTACACTGAAATCAATGCATCTTGTGCAAAAAATCTTCTTCCCTCTCTCCCCCTCCATCTATATCTATATTCTCCCTTCATATCTCCTTCTTTGTCTCCCTATCTCACCCCACCCAAACACACACATTCTCTCTCTCCATATAGATCTATCTCTCCCTCTCTCCCTCCTTCTCTCTCTATGTATCTTTCTTCTTCCCTCTCTTCACCTCCCACCTATATCTCTATCTCCCTCTGCCTCTCCTTTTCCTCTCTATATCACCCCCAAAGCATACACACTCTTTTTCCATCTTTATCTATCTCTCTCTTCTTCTTACTTTCCCTCTCTCCCCCTTCTATTTCTCTTCAGTCCCTCTCTCTCTCTCTCTCCCCCCACTTTTCTCTCTTTATGTCTTTCTTCTTACCTACCTCTCTCTCCCCCTCCAACTCCCTCTCTCTCCCTCTATCTTTCCTCTCTGTCTTGTCCTCTCTCTCTTCCTTCCTCTCTGTCCCTTTCTGTCTCACTTCACTCTATCTCCCCCTGTCTCTCTTTACCCTCCAACTCTGTCATTATCTCCGTCCCTCTCTCCTCTCTCCTTCTCTCCCCCTTCCTTCTATCTCTCCTTCTTTGTCTCTCTATCTCACCACAACACATACACACTCTCTCTTCATCTCTCTCTTGTCACTCCCTCTCCACTTTTCTTTATCTATGTCTTTCTTCTTCACTCCCTCTCCCCCCTCCAACTCTATCTCTCTGTCTCTCCCTCTCTCCTCCTCTCTCTCAAGTCCTCCTCTCTCCCTTTCTCTCCTACCTCCCTCTCTCTCCCCCCATCTCTCTCTCTCTCTCTCTCTCCATCTGCCCTCCAACCTTGTCACTATCTCTCCCCCTCCATCTTTGTGTCTCCCCCTCTCTTACCCTTCTCTCACTTTCTCACTACCCTCTTCTCTCTCTTCATTCCTTCTCTTCCCTCTCCTTCATTGTATCTCCTCCTCTTCCTTGCAACTCCCCCTATCTCTCCACCTCTATCACTCTATGTCTTTGTTCTTCCCTCCATATATATCTAAAGTTAATATATATCATGATATATTAATATATA
>APFE030849314.1:50808-100607 GCA_000404065.3 Pinus taeda | reverse complement strand
GTTTCTCCCAACTACCACAATTAACTCCAATTATTAACCTAAATTTAATTTATATATATATATATATATATATATATATATAAACACATTTTATACAATAATTTAATTAAATTTTTCCTATGCATACATATTACAAGATAAGATAAGATAATTATATTTATGTCCAACTAATGACCATAAAGTAGGTCAAAAGAGTACATTGATGTATATACAAAGTGGGAGAACCAAATAGTCTCCTATAAAAGATAAGATGCATGAAGTAAATCAACATCTGGCCTTAGTGGAGAAGATCCAAGAGCTAATAAGTTTGAGAATCAAACCCATCTCTCCTAACATCAGAGGTTGAATAAATAATACACATCTCTCTTAACATCTGACTTTGAATATATAACACACAAAAAACTCAACAAAAAGCCGATAACAAATGCAAACTATCCACTAAATCGTATATATTATAATAACTTTCCATTTACTACACAAATACCTGACCTTTTACTTCAACCTTTTACTTCAATAAGCTAGGAACACCCAAAAAGAGAGAGTATTTATGTGGCCAGTTATACTAAAACTCCCTTCTTGCCTCTCACTCTCTCCTAAGTCTATCCTTGGGAGAAAATGATTTTCTTAGAAGATGAAATCAAATCTCTTTTGTAATTCTTTCCCTCCGTACGGAGAGGAGATAGGAGGTCAAAACAAGTCGTAAAAGAGGTGCAAAGGATAGATGAAGATGTTCCTACGAATTCTGGACAAGTTTAGAATCATCGCATCCCAATTAGATGGCTTCCATGGCACAAAAGAACTTTGGAATCTCAGTGTTTTGAAGTATAGAATTTTTCCGGTGCACAAAAGTTCAGATATCTTCATGCGAAATGAACTTTTCGTCCCAGAATGAGCCACATTGGTCCGAAATTTTAACCCATATAAATTGAACCAGACCGGCAAAATCTTGAGGGAGATATCTCGCGTTGAAGTCACTGACTAGTGGAAAGCCGTTGCCTTCACCTTCATTATGTAGTGACCAGCTTGAGTTCAGAGAGTGGTATTCAGTTCTCCTCGATGCCCTGGTATTGCTAGTTAACCTAACAAACAATAACAGGGCAGGGTGCGGCGAGAAACCTGGAGAGAATGGCAGTAGCAAGAGGAACAACGACATCATTGTGGTGGGATATGGAGAGCTGCCCCTTGCCTTCTTATGTCGACCCATACATTGTGGCTTCCATAGCCTCTGCTTTACTCCGCAATTTTAAAATCAATACTTCCAAGGGGCATGCTGTAGGAGGAACCATCGATAACCATCCTTTCTCTGCCTATGATTTCTTCTCAGAGACTCAGACAGAGCTTCATCAGGGACTTGTCAACTCTGGAATCGGACTACACCAGCTTCCTCCTGGTCAGCACATTCAATTGCGCCAGATTTTCTTACGCTTTTTTTCATTAAATTCTCATCAAATTATTGATGTTTTCTACTTAGGGTTTAATTCGTCTGTAAATCTTTTTCTGCTATTACTTTCCCTTGAATAGTCGGTACCTGTTTAGGAAATGGCATTGTCTGGCTTGAATTGGAGCATCTTCGAATTAAGCTCCACCTTTCTTTCTGCTGTTGCATAATTTGTGCATTTACCTCTTTTGGATTATCAGTAACAGGCAAGAGAAAAGAATTGGAGAAAATGATGATTGCGGATATACTTCTGTGGGCAATGGATAATCCGCCACCGGCAAATATTATCTTCATCGTTGGGAATGTGGATTTATGTTATGTGTTTCAGAAGCTCCGGCAGAGATCGTATAATGTTTTCTTGGTCTGCCAGTCTATGAGTGAAATTCCTCAGGGCATGTTGGGTGGGGTTAATAATTGTCTTGGATGGTTATTATTTCTCATGTCATTACAGAATGAAGTTCAGCATTCACACTTTCATGGTGGGGTTACTGTATATGATGCTTTATATAATACTGCCTTTCCTACTTCAACCTCTTTTCACAGTAAAGAGATGGAAAATTTGAATAATGCATCCAGCTTCAATTACAGCCAGAATAATTCATCCAGCATGAAACCCTCCCTCGGTGATGGTGATGAATCGGATAGTACATGCAATTTCCCTCCCTGTCTCAGCAATGGATGGGATGGTACATGCAATTTTCCATCAGATGAAACGGCCAGAAGACCAGTGCAACCAGAGCCTCGTTTCCATGGCCATTTTGCTAGAACAAAGAAGCGCAGGAGCCCTATATCTTCAGCATCGTCGTCTACAGAGAAGAAGAAAGTGGCTTCGTTGGAGGATTTCAGAGCATGGCTGACTGTAACTGTAAACGACAAGAAACAAGCAGAAGAAGGATACAATATTTCACCCATTCGTGTGGACTTTGAGAAGGCTACCGGAAAGATCCTGGATGAAAAGTTCCTGGGATTTTCGAAGATCATATATCTTGTACAGAATTGCAAGGATATTGCAGAGATAAACGAAGTAAAGCGAGGATGCCATCACGCTTACCCTGTTAAATCAAATGAACAGAAAAACCCAAATGTTCACCAGGTGGATGGAACTAAAATCCTAATAAAAAGCTCAAAATCTAAAGACAAACCCAGAGCAGAAGCAAACCCAAAACCAAAAAGAATAGCTTAAAGATTTGCACATTGAAATAAATAAAGTTACTCCGGATATTTTATTAATGATTGTGTTTCCTGTACAAAGGATTGAATCCTTTGAAAATGAGTGTGTTATAAGTTAATTAATTCATCAATCATTGATATTCTCTATTTCTATTAATGGTCGTGTTTTCCTTGATTGTTGTGTTTTTTAACTGCAACGAGTAAAAATTTTACATTGAGATTTTATCAATAAAATCTATTTATACAGGAACAATGTTTAAAGTTGATTTTAGGGTTTGATTTAGAACAATGTTTAAAGTTGATTTTAGGGTTTGATTTAAAATTGTTTTTTCTGGATTAAAAGTTTGTTTTTTTGGGAGGTGAGGAAAGAGGTTTAAGCGCTTCAAAGATAGACGTATTTGACAAGAGCGAAAGTCTAATTTCAGGTGCCATGATTTTTTTTAATAATAATAATAAATAAGCTTAAGTTCCCTTAATAAAAACCAGTGATGATCTCTCCACTGTGAGTTTGACCACTAAATCATGATCAACTTTCCCACTCTTTAAAAAAAAATATATATATTTAACATCTCAACAAAACAATCCAAACGGATAGTTTGAACATGTCATCATACCCATTTACATGTTTTTAACATTTTGGGAAATATTCAAATTTCAAATTCAATAACATCAAAGTAGCCTCCATTAACACGTGCAATAATCCTACTAATCTGAAAGACAAAATAGAAATGGACCGCACTTTTATTAATGGAAGTTGTAAGGAATTGATAGAAAACAACGCTCAGGAGGAATTATCTCTTACAAACTTCGCCTTAAATGTACATTGTACTATGAAAGCCAATGGCTGCCTGTGACTTTTAGGTCAGTAGCATCCGCAAATACTAACCCTAGAGAATCAAATACTCCTTTTCAAGAGTATAGCATCCAGTCAAATTTGTTAAGCGCTCTTGAAGGATCTCAAGTTTTGAATTGGCCACACAATGTTTTTCCACGGGAAATTTGAAGGATCCGATTTGATCAAGAAACCTGTTTCCAGTCTTTCGTGGGAGAGCAATGGTCCATGATTGAGGATCCGATTTGATCAAGAAACATGTTTCCAGTCTTTCGTGGGAAAGCAATGGTCCATGATTGAGGACTCCGTCATTGCCCAACCACTGATGACAGAAGTCATGCAAAACATGAACTAATGAAGGGAAATACAAGATTTTGTGAAGAACCTTACATTATTGAGAGAACAAGTCTTCCAAATTCGATTCCTATGCCATTTGAGTCTTCCAGCACATATCCACAAACATGTGGTTGTAATAGCTTTCTTGCTGCACTGCAGTGCAACGTAGAAAGTAGTGTTTTTCGTGGAGAAGACCTGAGACATAACATAAGCTTTGATTGTAATCAAAATGTGGAAAATATCAGCGGTGCAGGGAACGAAGAGAAGATTACTATGGTCATTTTTCTATGTTGCACAACTTTCCAGTACTCCGTATTTTCTATGTTGCACAACTTTCCGGTACTCAGTATTTCGGGTATCCCGGCTATCGGGCATAAGTATCTATCACTTCAGGGAGTTTTACTCAAAAGGAAACTTTAAGTTGGAAGTGGCAATAATATAATATATTAAAGTTTAATATATATTAAAAAATAAAATAAAATAATTTATTTATTTCCGTTCAAAATTTGTCAATCAAATTTTATTTTGCAAAAAAAATATGTAAAAAATTGAATTTTAAAACACTGCCAAAAAAACTCAAAATATTAATCCATCAATAATTTACCAATCAAATTTTTTCCGAGGTTGTTATTAATTATTGTGTGATTTCATGCAAGGCTATATTAGATTCAACTTCAAAATTCAAGTTTGGAAATTTATAAATGAAACTAACATGCTACTCTTTCACTTTTTGGCCATCATTGTAATTCGTTAAATCTTAACAACAGAAGTTGCCAAAGAATCACTGGAAATTGTCTATATTTTATTAAAACCTTTGCTACATTTCCATGTCTTTGTCGCTTTATGGAGCTCATGTAGTCCAGCCCCTGATCTGACATGTATTAAGCAAATAGTACCTTCCCTGCTCATCATAATTACTGAAATTGTGAAAATCTGTTTAAAATAAATACCCAAAATGTTAAAATTTGTTGTAGTGAAGTTCCTAAACCGTTAAAATTTATGCAGCAAATTTCCCAAAAAATTTCAAAATACCCGGTAAAACTCCTAATGATTTTAGAGCGTTTCCTACCGACTCCCAAACTCAGAGGAACGCGAGAACATGAGAATACTTAATTCTCCAATACGGAGCGCTACCCGTATAACTATGCCATGTTTTAAACAGGATCAATCATTCAAGTGGTTGGAATACGTTGGCCTTTCACTCTATTCAATTTCACAATGAAGCTTGCTTATTGACATCCTATTTATATGTTATACAAAATAGATATTTTGGTTAAGATAATTAACTTATATGGAGTGGAGTGATTTAATATATGTTACATTTTTATTATTTAGTGGAGGGATTTAATATATGTTACATTATTATTCGTAAATAATAAAAAGATTAATAACGATATTATTTGCAAGCTTAAAATAGATATATTGGTTACGAAAATTAATTTATATGGAGTGATTTAATATATTTTACATTATTATTTGTAAATAATAAAAAGATTAATAACGATATTATTTTCAAGCTTAAATATAATCACAAAGACAATGACTTTGAAATACAAAGGAACAATATACATAGGCAAAGAACAAAGTAGAAAGTGGCAAAAAGATTCTATCCATTGTGTATTTCTTTCAGTATCCTAGCCAAACCTAACAGAAAGCAATATTGTAGAATGAAGACTAGTCCTCATGTTAAGTTTGGCACCAGCCTATTACTAAAAGAGGTAGTTACATGAGTAATGTTTGATACTAAAAGAAATCAAAATAACTAAAACAAATATCCAAATATGAGGAATTGACCTAGACAATCGTAAATGTTTTAAATGTAAATGGAGTAGCTCTAGCCTTGGGACAAACAAGAGCACAACATGTCTCAACCACTTGACCACAAAATGTACACCAACATAATTTTATGGACATTAAGATTTACAAAATGTCATGAGATATCCATTGAATAGTGAACATATCTTAGGAATGAAATATAGTTGGTATAGAGTGTTCATCTTACACTACCAAATTGGTTGTTTAGAAGTGGAAATATACACTAATAATCTCATCATTCCATCAAATAAGTATAGTAAGATGACAAATATGATAAAAAAGGAGACCTTTGTTTACATCACATTACTCTTATAAGTTGTGCTTCATGCATTACTCGTAAACAATAAACATTGGGAGTTGTTTTCTTGGGAGATAAAAAAAGGGTAGGCATGATTTCAAAATATCGGCAAACATGCAAGGAAGTAAAAAAAGGTATACATGTTACTCTCCTTTTGAAATGATTCTTTCTGCATTAAAAATACATATAGATTGTCCTAGTAAAAGATAAGGAGATAGACCTAGACTTGAACTATGTTGCTCACCAATGTCAAAATGCTCAATAACAACTGATAAAGATAATAAGAAATATAGTAGAAACAACATTGTAATCAACATGAGGGTTTTGGTGCTTTAAATTAAAGCGTTGTTCAATAAATAGATCAAGGCATGTTAGTCATACAATTAAAAAAAAAAAAAAGATCCAAGATTATAAAACAAAGATCAATTGAAAAAGAGAAATAAATATATTATCTACTAAGCTTTCATTTTAACACAAACAACTTCTAATTTCTTTCCCCATGCTACGACAAGAGTGGCAAAATGTGGTCATGGAGCATTGGGATGAGCACCACCACAAGCTATGTATGCCCCACACAATAGCAAAGGCCATGAATCTAATGTTGATACATCTGAACCCTACTAGCCTTGACAAATGTGGAGGATGGGAGTGGCACTTCTATCGCATGATCAACATCTTGAGTCCTATCAACCAAAATTTTTTGTGTCCAAGTGCCTTAAAGCTATGGACCCACCCTCAAATTTATCATCCTATTGATTGTTGTCCCAATCCCAATATGTTCTATCACTATGTTGCCTCATAATATTGAACAACAACCTCAAGTTGTAGTGCACATAAACACATTGTTCTGCTCAAGCTACAATTAGGTTGTTTCTCTAAACATTTTAGATGAAGTTGTAAGTGTTCCAATGTGTGTTTGTATAAAGTGTTCACAACCTACGAAAGAAAACTTACCACCAATTTATGCAATGATATGTGGTAAAATCTTGACACATGTTCCATCATTCTATAGGATTCATCCTATCTCAATATTTAATTACATGAATAAAACCAAAGACTCCATGGCCATTAATGTAAAAGCTCAAATTGTTGCATACTTCGTCACACTAAATCTCATCATAGAGAATTTTTTCAAAAGTAGACATATAAACATTATGAACCTCTCAACTTGTGTGAGGTTTTCTCTTGGCCCCATCCCCAACTATTGGTTGGGCCATCCATGATGTATAAGAATAGTTTGGTGTAAGGACATATGCTAAGGCATGGAATGAAACATTTAGATTATCCCATTGTTTAACAACCTATTTATTAATATGATCATATAAGACATCTTCTTCCACCTCAACAATGTATTTGATCTAACCTAACATATTGTCCCTCTGCTCATACACCTCCCCAATCATTGGTTGATCTAAATCTACAAACCAAATGCTATTATAAATGAGTTTGGTGAACTATAGAACAAAACTAACATGTGCCCATAACTGACTATCAATAATGATTTCCTTTGCCTCCTAAAATTCCTCTCTATTAAATGTGGTTGCATATGTGAAAGTCAAACCCTACCATGGATCACCCATGACTATAGTAGTGAATGTCTCTTGTACCTTCAAAAGGCACCTAAAAGTGAGGCAATTGCTAACAAATTTGATCTTAATTTTGTTTGTGACTTGTGGGACTAGCATATGGTTTAAGAAGTCACAATTTAGGGGCATATAAGCCATTAAAATCACCCAAGGATCACACCTAGCCTAGGCCACACCAACTCAAGTAACATAGCTGGTTTTTTGGTGTCTCCTCCTAACTACCTCCGATTTCAAACCTCAACTGCCTTACAGCATGAAACCCTCAAATGCCAAACACACTAATATAATTTTACATCTTTGGACCTTTTTACTATTGATGATATTAACCAATATCCATGGAAAAAAATTATAAATATAATACACAGTATTCTTCTAACAATTAATTCATTCATCAACTATTTATTTAGTACATAGGTTGAATCTTAATCATCACGATGCAATTTGATTTGCCATGCTAAAGTTGTAATATCCTTTAGAAAATTGTCCAATGTAGTTTCCATCGAGGATCTCATAGAACCATATAATTCTTGCAAGAAAAAGAACCATATAATTCTGGCAAGAAAAAGTGAAGGCACAATTTAGCTTTGGGAAACAATTGGAATAAATATTATTTCTATCCTCTTCAAAACAACTTTGCATGTATATCAAATAAACAAATCCATTTTAGCAAAGGCACACTTTTTCTTATTATTTCCATTTGTAATTTTGAGAACAATATAAGAGGATGTGAACATGGCTCACTGCTACCTCTCTAATAGCCGTTAACTCCTCGAGAAATTTTTTGGAGTGTTGATGTTACATTGAAAGCAACTTTCGTAAGATCCTTATCTCTAATAGATTTGTAGGGTGCAATTGGATGTCATTCATCTTTATTTGAATGGATTTGACGTGACAAAGAATATATCATCTTCACCTATATATATTTAGTAACTAATTAATATCAAAGTAACCTAACCAAAAAGTGGTGTTTCATTTCCACGATGTTCATTATCACCAATTTAGCATTGAATACATTATCATGCAAAGACCATGCATTTCAATTTCCAAGGGTATATGCTTCTTGTTACTAACCAATTTATATATTTGAGATCTAATCAAAACAAATGATGTTGTGATTGAACGTTTTCTGTAGAACATATTAATGCTTTTACCTCCTAAAGTTGTAAATAAGAAATTTGCATTAACATTCATATTTCTAAGTATTTGTATTTTTTAATCATAACCTAATTTTGAGAGTAACATGTACTTTCATAGGCTAGCAATACTGAGTTCCACATAGTTACTATTCAATCATAAGCCAATAAAAAGGTAATAAACAAATACGTTGGAATATTTCTAAATTTGTGATATGTAGCCCCATACCTAATGCAATTGTTTCATAAGTGACATTTTATCTTTTAGAACAAATGATGAAACAACATTGCTAATATAAAGTTACATATAATGTTTTTTACTTGATGTTGTAGAGGTTTCAACTATTCTTATTGGCGTTGTTGTATATTGGTGATTTATTTCATTTGCCACCTAAACATTAGCCCTCATGCAGAGTCTACAAGAGATGAAGATAGCAAAGATATCAATTATTGGGAAGAAATGTACATTTTGTTTTCATATTAGGGACTAATTAATGTTGATAACTGACTAACTCTAATGGCTTATGGAAAACAAAATAGACAAGTTAAGAATCTATACACTTCCTAATTCATATGAAGACTAAGTATTGTTAATAACTAAATGTAACACTTACATCGAATAAATTTAATTACAAAATAATAACCAAAATAACATTTGGAAGACAGTTTTCTTATAATATATCCCAATGAGACCCTTAACATTCCTATAGATACATCACATTTTAAATTTTTGCTAAAGTACAAATGATATTACAAAATATTTAAAATATTCTAGACGAATTTTGAACATACTAATTACTCTACTGGGGTTAAAAATAAAACCATAATAAATAAACTCCCAAAACAAATTAAATTGAGTCCAAGTGCTAAAATTTATATGAGTGAGAATATTGACATAACCCCAAATAAGTTCCCTAAAAAACTCAAGACAAAATAAACTTAGCATCACATGTTTGAACATTAATTGCAATCAAACATGTAACTTATAACCAAATATTTAGTATAGAGCTTGAACACCATGTAAGAGAGATCAATAGCATATTATGAAGACCATATTGGTAAATGGTATTATTGATGTAATATTATCGAGCTTGGCTTAGGCATTAGGGTACACATATCATTCACTAAAAATGCATATGAATGAGGATTATTAAGAGTGATATGGGTTTAGTGAGAACATGTAAATTATTCAATAATAAGAGACGATTGAATTAGGTGACAATGGAATTATAGAGATTTAGGGGATTTAAATGATATAAGGGAGGAAAATGTTTTATCTCATGTTCATCAACGTTCATTGTGATTTTCATTCACTTTACAATTCATTGGTTAGATACTAACATATGCCTAAGTTGCTTCCACACTTATTTTTCTTTTTTTTTTAAACACTATCAGTTACTTTTTATATATTGCAAAAAGTAAAAAGAAGGGAAAGGAAGCTAGTTCCTTGTACAATCAAGGGAGGGCAAGTTCAAAAAGTAGTGCGCAAATGGGAGCGCAGTTCCCATAGCTACTTTTGCCTCCCTGAATCCAAAAACTTCAAAAAGAAGGAACTGTTGTCGAGAAACTGATCTGTGGGAAAACTTTCCAAAATTTAACTTGAGAACCAAGGCCTCACTCGGAGACCAAACCCGCACTTAAGTTTGGAAAAGGTGGAAGCAACCAAAACCCATAGGCCTCGAAAATTCGAATTATACACAAACATACGGGATATAACCATTTTCGCTTTTCCGAAGCCTTGGCGCGGAATTCCATGCAAAACCTTTATCAGCTCTGACCGGTCAAACAACATGCATGACACACTAAAACCGTCGATCCACACTCAATAGATCCAACGGCTGGCACGGATAACGGGCGGGCAAAGTGCACGAAGAATACCCGCCCGATAAAGTGTTATTATCATATCGTCCTCTTGCAACGTGCCCATAAATGAGTGGAATTGGGTGGTCTTCTCCTGAAACCGCTTACCAATTATGCACTACCCAAAATACCATCCCTGCTTTAAATACCTCCTTTTTCCTTTGACTAACTGTCGAGCAAGATAGCGCTCAATGGTCATAGATCTGCCTCCATCAACGGCGGAGACGACATTTCCGAGATCCTCTTCTGCTACAACTGGAGTTGATTCTCGACTGTTGATCTCTGTGATTCAATGGTACCAGTGCGATAACTCTTCATATATTTCCTCACTCTTACTTTGTGGCATTTCTTCTTTGTTATGTGATTTCTGGTCCTAGTTTAATTCTCTCTGTTGAAGAGAGGCTTGCCACTGTTGAATGCCAAGCTGTCTTAGGTCGCCTGGGAGCCTGCACAAGTGCATGTGGAGCATGGAGTACTTTCTCGATCCTCAAACTGGGTTTGGGGGTCAAGCGATGCTTTCTTCATAAAGTTCATTATTCTCTTTGATAATCCCGACTGGCCTATCAATTACTTTGTTGGCATGGCTATCAGCATCCTTATTTTGGTTTCTCAGGACATGTTTAAGGTTATATTTCCCAAACTTTCAAAACTTGTTCTAATCTTTTAATAGATTTTGTTAATGGCTATGCTTTTGAAGTCCTCTTTGGCATCCATAGTGGCTATTATGATAGTTGAGTCCCTTATTATTATAGGGTCCTTGATTGCATTTTTGTTTAAAGCCTTGTTCCTAGGAGAAGGTTGTATGCTTCAGCCCTGTTGTTTGTCATTTCTCCCAGGCTCCATTCATAGGTTATTATTTTCTTTCCTTTTGGGTCTAGAATAACTCTGCCTGCCCCGGCTTTACCTGGATTATTTTGTGCAGCTCCATCAAAAGAAAGAATGTGTCTCTTCTATTCTTTTGTCCATTCTGCAAAATCTTTATCCTCCAATCTTAATTTCCATTTCTTGTTTGGGTGAAGTTCTTTATTTTTTGTTGTAGCTTCTGCTTTAGCTTTGTTTTCTAACATTGCTTTGTTGTACTAGTCTTTCTCTTCTTGTTGTAAATTGTTTTGATCCATTTTTGAGATTCCATTTGTACCTATGATCTCTGCAACTTGGCTCCAAGTTTTTGCTAGGATCTTGCCTAGATTTCGCTTTTGTTCATTGAAAATGCATTTGTTTCGGGCTAACCAAATTTTCCAACACAGGACTGAAGGGAGACATCTCCATATCCTATTTATTGTTGCCTTTTTTTTCTTTGTATATGGATAGCTTTTGTCCTAGTTTTTATGAAGAGTTGTCGAATGAATTGTTGGATTTATGTTTATTTCCAAAGGGCTTGTTGCCTGTTTCCAGCACTCTCTTGCCATCGTATAATTAATGAAGAGGTGTTGAATTGTTTCTTCCTCCTTTTGACACATGACACATTTTGAGGGCCCTTGTATTCCTTTTTTTTTTTAATTTTCAAAGGTAAGAATTTTACCTTTGAGGAGGGTCCAGGTGAAGAATTTAATTTTGGGCAGACTCTCTGAGTTCCAAGCTGCCTTCCAAGGGCTCCAGTCATTTTGATTATGAAGTTTTTGGAGGAAGTTGTACCCTAATTTCACTGTGTAATCCCCTCCATTTGGGTCCCAAACAAAGTCATCCTGCTCTTCTTTGTTGATGGGCGCAGGCCCTATCAAATGGGCTTTTAAAGTTTCCCACTGACTTTTTAGTCTTGGTGGTGTAGCTAGCTTTTTCCATCTTACCTAGTTATTCTGATCCCAATCCGAAATAGAATAAAGAGTGTTAAAACTTTGCTCTTCCATCCATCTTTGAATTCCCCTTAGATTTTGTTGCTGATTTAAGGGGTTTTTCCCCATTATTCTATCCTCCCAAATAGAAATTGTTTTTCCATTCCCTGGATTTTTGGATATTTGCTCTCTAATAAGAGGAATTATTCTTTTAACCAATTTCCAGATTTGGGTGCATGGCCTGTCTGGAATAGTATCAGTTAGCATCTTTGTTCTTTGACAATTTAAATATTTCATTGTTAGTGCTTTTGCCCACTAGTGACCATTCCCATTTATCATTCTCCAGATAATTTTTGTCCCTGAGTGCAGTGTTCATTAGTCCTGGCAGGCGAATTTCTATACCTCCTTTTTCATAGGGAAGAGTAACTTTCTCCCACTTAACAAGGCTAAATTTTTTATTATCTTTTTTTCCTTCTTGCCAGAGGAAGCTTCTAATTATCAGTTCCATTTGCTTGTGGGCGCTAGATGGAGCCATAATGATTGCATACTGATATATAGGCAGGGCCCAGAGTAGTGCTTTAATCAGTGTCACTCTTCCTGCCATGTTGAGCCACATCACTCCCCAATTCTGAATGTTTTCCCTCATTCTCTCCACTTGCCTGTTCCAAACTTCTGATTTTACCACTTCCTTTGCTAAGGGCAAGCCAAGATAAGTGAAGTGGCTCCAATTTATTTGTAACGGCATTTCCAGTATTTGTGAGATACGCTACATTTTTTTTGTTGGAGTATTCCAGCAATAAATTCTGCGTTTGGTGTTGTTTAAAATTCCTCCTGAGGCTAGGAGAAATTCATCCAAGATTGTTTTGAATCGTTTTTCTATGATGTAGGATGCCCCACCTATGAGAAGGGTATCATCTGCAAAGAGAGAGTGGGTTATATCTTTGACTCCTCTCGAGATTTGGATGCCTGTTATTTTTTCTCTTTTCTCTAATTTTTCAGCAAAGCACTCAACGATTCATCCATGATGATGTACAAGAATGGAGAAAGCGGACAGCCTTGCCTCAGCCCTCGTGTGCTTTAGAAAAATTTACTGGGCTGACCATTGATTAAAGGAGTTATCCAAGGATTTGATATACATGCCTGGATAAGCTCTATGAAATTTGATGAAAAGCCAAACCTTTTGAGAGCTATTGCAAGAAAGTTATGGTTAACTTTATCAAAAGCATTAACCATATCTAACTTAACTATCATTCCTCTCTCCTTTCTTTGGATACTGTTCTGGATGGCCTCCTGAACAATTATCACATTGTCTATGATATGCCTCTTGGGAACAAATCCTCCTTGGTTTTTTGAAATTATTTCCGGAAGTAATTTTTTCATTCTGTTTGCTAGTATTTTGGTAAGTATCTTATAAGATGAGTTACAAAGGGAGATTGGCCTATATCTGTTAAAAATTGTAGGATTGGGTTCTTTGGGAATGAGGGCTAGGAAGGAGGATTTTGCATTTCCTCCAACCTTTTTTCTTTAAAGCACTTTTGAGCATTCTCATTAGGTATTTTTTGATGATTCCCAATGTTGTCTGTAAAAGGCCATTGTAAACCCATCTAGACCTGGTGCCTTGTCCAGGTGGAGATTCCACACAGCTTCTTTGACTTCTTCCTCAGTAATTTCTTTGTCTAATTCCCTGTTTTGCTGGTCACTTATTTTTTTTAATATGCTGCAAGGTTTCTTCATTAGCTGCCTACTGGTCACTTGTTGAGAGGAGTTCTTTAAAGTGTTTATGGGCTGTGTGTTTTTACTACTTTAACTCCTTTTATTTCTTGACCATTTACTTGAATTTGTTCAATCTTATTTTTTGACCTCCTTATTTTCCTTGTATTATGAAAGAAGGTTGTATTTTTGTCTCTGGATTTTAGCCAGAGGCATCTTGATTTCAGTTTGCTTTCCTCTTCTTCTTGCCTATTTTTCTTATATATTTCTAGATATATTTCCTTTTCTTGTATATGATCTTGCTTACTTTCTTCCTTATTCTCTTTTTCCTTGCATAGGTTATCCATTTTTTTTGCAATTCGATTTTCCTAGCTTTGTCCCGGAGGTCATTTTCTCTTGCCCAATTTTTAAGTGCATCCTTAAGTTCTTTTTGTCCTTTATTTGTTTGTCAAAATCTTCCTTGTTGTCCCAGATAGAATTATATCTGAAGGGAAGGGGTCCTTGATTTTCTAGCTTTCCCAAGGTTAGCACCACTGGCTTGTGATCTGAAGCTGAGTTGTGAACAATTTTACTTTTCACAAGAGTGTAAGCAACTGCTATGCTCTCATGAATAAGAATTTTGTCCAACCTTTCTTTTATGTTGTTTTTTCCAATTCTTTTGTTGTTCCAAGTGTATTTTCCATTGCTTAGCGAAATGTATATTAATTTGTGTTCTTCTATTATTCCTTCAAGAGCTTCTCTTGATGGATCGTTGTGGAAGATTCCACCAAATTTTTCTTCTATATTCCTTATCAGATTTAAGTCTCCTCCCAGAATTAAGTGCCCACTTTGTCTCTCTGTTATTTCTTCTTTAACTGATATCCAACATTGTTCTTTCTCTCTATAATGATTTGGAGAATACACATTTAAAATGTTATATTGTTCTTTTGTATTGAGATTCCTCAACTCTGTTCAAATCCAGTGTCTACTGATTTTTTGGGTCATTAATTCCCATTTTCTTTTATCCCAAATGGTGTTGATTCCTCCTAATGCTCCTATGGCTTTTAACGCTACTTCTTCATAATTTTTTAGTTTTTGAATCATTTTTTTTATTTTCTTGCTTGTTTAGTTTGGTCTCTTGGATCATATAAACGTCTAGTTGTTGCTTGGCTAAAATGTCTCTAGCTGCATTGACTTTAAAGGAGGTGCCAAGGCCACGACAATTCCAAGAGACCACTATCATTATTTACTGTTGTATTGGTATGTCCTCCCTTTCCTCTTTGTTGCATTTTTTCATGACTTCTTGTTTGTTTCCCAAGGAATGAATCCATTGGCTGTTGCATTCCTAGAGCCATTTCTTTAGTTGCTGCCTCATCTCTCATTTCTTTATTGGATTTCCTTCCCACTTTTTTTTGTTGATCCCAGGCTTGGGGGATTTCTTTGGCTTTGTTTCTAATAAGAATGTGGTCCACTAAGGGTGGAGGAGGGGAGGATATAGGGTGTGGGGGGGATATAAGAGTTAAAGAGGTAGGGTTTGAGGGAGGGGATCTGGGAGAGCGTGGATCAAAGGAATCTTCTAATGGCTCAAAAGGATTCGGGGTTGTGTGATCAGGAGGAGTAACCTTTGCTGGAGGCTGAGAGGTTGTTTCATTTTCTTCTTGGGACTGATACATATTTGATGTTGTCTGCTTATTGGTAGGTTTTTTCCTTTTCACTTGTTCCCATATAGGTTCTTGCTCTTCTACATTTTCATGCTCTATTTTCTTAAGACACCTATTGGAAAAATGACCATACTCGTGACATACCTTGCATTTAAATGGTATTTTCTCGTAGTCCAGCTATTGAATGTGTGTCCACTGGTCGACTTGATCTTTATTTCCTCTAGGAGGCCTTTTCCGAGATCTACTTCCACACATATTCTTGCACGCGTGTGCATGTTGTCTTTGGGCTCACATCTGTCAATATATTTGCCCATTGTGTTTCCTATTGCCTTTACAGATTCATCTCCCCAGCAGTGAAGGGGAAGATGCGGGAGCCTGATGCACACAAGCACTGCGTTTGGGACATCCATCTCGAGGTTAAAGTTAGGTGTCCACCTGTTCAGGTATAAACCTCTAAAGTCCATGAAGTAAGGTTCATTTCTAAATATTAGATATCTATCCTCCTTTGTTTCAAAGAGGAATGTGTAATATCCCCTTCCACAGAATTGTATTGCTATCTTCCCTTGTGTAGTTGCATTCCAATTTCTTTCCACCCATTTTTGCACTAATTTGGGTGAGGGCCATAGCCCTGTGAACTGTCCAACAAGTTCGTGTTCTGCTAGAGAAATGGCTGCTCTTCTTGGAAGTGCTGGAGGGAGAGAAATCTCTGGGATACTTTCAAGTTTCTACAAATTTATTGACTAATGGCCTGTTCCTTGGAGCTCCATTCTCCGTAATCAAAGATACGAAAGGCTTCTGCGTTTTCTTCATTCCCTGGCTGCATGGAAGAGTGAGGATCTCCCTCCTCAGAGGGTTGCATGGTCTGGTTGGCCTCAACAACAGGAGGCTGCCGAGGGATGGATTTACAGGGGTAGCAACGACTAGGTCAGCAGGGGTAGCAACGGCTAGGTTAGCGGCAAAGCGATTCTTGGTGTTGTTTTAATGTAAGAGCTTCCACACTTATTTTTCATACCCTTAAGTTTTCAGTGATTGATTATGGTTACCAAGTAGTCACCTCCATGTCACATCAAGGAAAAACAACTAAGTCATTCTCAAATTGAAAGAAGGCCCTATAATCTAGACACTCAAATATGTATTGGGTGGGATGATCCTTATGATAATTAGTCTAAAACACACATGAACATGTATCTTAGGTATATTTTTTCCTTTTAAGTTCAAATTGATTACTAACCTTTTTTATTATGTTTTATTGGGATCTTGGTCAAAGTTTCTTACTCCCCCCTATTTTATAGTCTGTATATAGTTATACAAGTGAATGCACATCATATGTGTATAGTTACATAAATCTCCTCTCATATCTCCTCTCATACTTGCATGCTTTCTTTCTTGTAATTTATTATGTATGAGTATCTTATTATAATTATAGTATTAAGTTTTGATCATATCCCAATTGGTTACCCTTTGAATGAGAAATGAAACTTAGAGATAATATCTAGGTTGCTTTAAAAATACAAACTTAATCTTAGTAACAACAATACAAAGGTCTCACTAACAAAGATCACAAATAGAGTGAATGAAATGAATTGTCACTAAAGATCCTATGAAGAGGAGGCCATTAGTACCACACAATTTATAAAAAACAAAATAAAATAAATAAGAACATGGTGTAAAATGTACCTATGATTGGCATGTTTTGTCTCAAACTTCATTTTGTTGTGATTGTCAATTTTTCCTTGTATATTCAAGCATAAGTTGATAAGGTGGCCCATGAAAACCAAAATGATAGCCAAATATACTAATTGGTGTGGAGAACCATATGCCATAAGTAATGTTTAGCGAGACCCCTCTTTGGCCTGTAGATTTCAATATTATTGTGTTGGTATGTAATAAATTTTACCTAAAAAGAAAGAAGACACGACTAGCCACATAGACATAGAGGTCAATCGTCATGCCTCTAAATAACAACATGTTCCCTTACGTTCGCATTCCATGCCATTATAGAGAGTGAATGACCACAACAAGACCACGTGCAAATAAGAGATATCCCTCATCCAGGATGTAAGTAAACAATAACAAGGAAGGATGATGACTCGCGCACTCCTACTATAACAATACCTAGTGGTAGATCTTTAGGGAAAGTTTGATCCCTTTCTTGCAATATTAAATCATTACTGATATGGTCATTCTATGATTTCACTACCATGATTTTTGCATCTCATATTAAAGACTAACTAATAGCTAAAATATTTTGGAATTACAATTTGGAAAACTAGAATTTTTTTAAATATTGACTAACGCCTTAATAGTACAATGTAAAAACTTTTGGAGTTACAACTTGGAAACTTAATTTTTTTTAATTTGACTAACATCCTAATAGTATATTATTTTGTAGGAATTATGGTATTTTTTATGTAAAGAAAATTGCGGGGGAAACATAATAGGGATGGTACACATTGTAAATTTGTTAGTATTTATTATGAGTAAGCAGATGAAATTGAGCTCAAGGCTTCTCACATGAAAATTAAAAGCACTTAACTCCTTACTAGAAAATAATAATAATAATAATAAATTTATTTTTAAAATAAGAGTGAAAATATAATCTAGATATATATCTTCACAACAAAGTTTATGCTAAAAGATTAGATCAAATATAACTAAAAAATGTATGTTTTTCCAAAAAAAAGGGTAAATATACCAATTATGCCTAAGGTTATTTTAGGTTGTGGCACCCTTAATGGCTTCTAGCAAAATCTATTGTTCAAAACCATTTTCCAATCTAGTTTTAGAAACTTCCTTCCACTTGTTTCATTATTTATTTAATGTTGGCTTTGGAACCAAGCAAGTGTTGTAAATCCTCTAGCCACCACCTATTTTGCTTTTTCTTCAAGCTTTGGAATCAAGCACAAGATATAAAGCCAACTTTGGAAGCACGGACTAGTTCTAGTTCTATGCCCAAGATCTAATTTTAGGGTTGCCAATATTAAGGTTCTAGTTCTATGCCCAAGATACACAACATTAAATGTTGTACGGGTGGTTTACATGTCATTGGATAGTCTAAGATTTGGATCTACAATATTGATGATCACGAGAAATGAAAAAATAGGTACTTGAGGTTACTCACACCCCAAACAACACCAAAATTAGATGAGTACATTCTAACATTCAATGCTACTTAGTAGGGTGGATATTGATTGCCCCAGTTTTAGTCTCTAAAATGCACTCTTCTAATTTTGGCTTTGTTTGGAGAGTGGATAACCCCAAGTACTTGTTTGTTCACATTTTTTGAGTTTCAACAGTGTAGATCTCGAGCTTAAACTACATGTACAAAATTTCATTGACCTTGTACAAAATCCATGATGAGCTCCTTTAGTATGGGCTCTCTCTTACTGTGATTGTATTTCTCATGGCAAACACGAAAATTAAGGTTGTGTTGAGAGGTAAGGCTTTATTCAACAAGGAGGGTGGGATCCTAGCCTTTGGTAATAAGCGGCCCCAAAATTGTAATAATGAAGACTTGGTTGTAAATTGATAATCTAATTTTCCATGGCAAATTAGGATGTACACATAACTATAATAATAAGTATATTTTTCTTCATCTAAAGCAAAGTATGATGTAATATATAATAGTGAATAGGTCATAGCTATAACTAAATTTCTAAATAACATACATGTAATGCATTGCATATAGAATTTGAAGTAAGATATGCAGAAGTTCCATGATTATTTGAGAATTCATCTTAATTCTTTCAACCATCGTCATATTTATTAGAATTTTTTGAATTATGGGAACACTACCCTTCCTCTAATTTGTTATTAGGGAGGTGGAATTTTGTGAGCACTATCCTTCTTTTAATTTTGATTATGGTTATGAGAATTAAGGTAAAAAAGGAAGTAAAGCTAGTTGGAGATGGTCGACTTGATGTATGAACTATACCCAAATACCTTTCAAGTTGAGTGTTATTTTTTTCTAATTAAATATCACACTTTATCACTCCACAAATTGTGAGACAACATTGAATCTCATATCATATCATTAATGATACTTTGTCATTGCATTTCATATATATGACTCATTGAATGAAGAATACTCGAGATTTAAAATACAAATGTAATGGAGTATTTTCACTACAACAAAACATACCATTAGTGACGCAAATAGCATTGGAATCTAGTGTTTCCAAGCATGTGAATTGTCTTCAATCGGCAACATAACATCCGATGAAAAAAGGCATGTTCACATTAGCACCTTCATTTGTGTCAGGAATAACGCTGCAAATAGCGGCAGAATCCAATGTTTACAATCTCATGAATTGGCTTTAAGTGACGACGTAATATCCGACTAAAAAAGGCATGTTCACATCAACACCTTCATTTGCATCGGGAATAACGCCTAGAATAGTGTTAGGCATATCGTCTAGAATAGCACCAGAAGTTGTTTCTTCCATTATTTGTTCCATTGTTGCATCCATTTGTACTACTAGTATTTCTCCCAGTTATGCTTCATGTTTTTCTTTTGCCATGGAATCGAAAATAACTTCTTTTTTGTCTTCCTAATTAATGCCAAGTTATGATTCCATAGTAACGTCAAGTTTTGCTTCCAATATGGTGTCGCTTGTTCCATCTTGCTTTGCTTCCATTATGGAATCTTCTTTAGCTTCTAATATGGCTTCCATTATAGTGTCTTTTGTTGCTTCTAATATTGCTTCCTATTGTAGCGACTACAACCACCCTCCAAAATTTTTCCTTAGCATGTTTTGGAGCCTCCCTACCAACCTTCACAGCAGCTTGCCTTGTTTTGTCAAGTCCTCAAGCTTCAGCGTCTTTCTTTCTCAAAGCATCCTGTCGATCACAGTTTGATCTTTTCCCTTCGCAGGTTGCTCACCCGAACTTGGTCCAATTTTAGGCTGAGAAACTTCCCCTTAAAAATTGCACATTTCTGGAGGGAAACTAGCCTTCCCTCCAGAAATTACACAATCCTTTTTGACAGCCTGTTGGGCTCTAGGATTGCGCAATCTTGCCAGCCAACCCCCCCAACAGGATTTACGCAAATTTTCCCCATAGCAGGTTGTTCAACCTAGGATTTGTGCAAATTTGGATAGCAGTCAGTTGTTCAACCCAAAAATTGTGCAAATATCCTGGGCAACCAATCCAACTCCCAACCAGAAATGCGCATTTTTCTCCAGTAGTCAAGCAATCTCTTACATGTCCAACTGAGTTGACCGGTTCCCTATGGGATTGAGAAAAATAGACTTGCATGCATGGGTTGTTTCTCCCAAGGTAGCATGCAAAGGCATCCCTTGTTTCAGGGATCTATGTTTAGCAGTTGGAGGTTACATGCAAGGAACAATTCAGAAACCTCCCTCCAAGTGTTGCTTCCCCTAGATTTGTGGCATGCGCGTCACAATTTCGATGTTATCAAAACTCATCAACCGGACGTTGTAGATCTCATTCCTCACATCAACCTTGTAGCTTTGAGATCCCACATCACATTTAGGAGTAGTCGGCACATTCAACTCAGCTATTTTTGGGTAAGCTCGCTTCCCATGCCTTATGCTGCATTTTTGTCGCTTTTTGTGTATTCACTTGTGTGAGTGTTGTTTGCTTGATTTCTTTGAACATCTATTGTCATTTACTGTATTCTAGCTTGTCCTAGCTCTGTTTCACTTTTCGTTGCTATCTCACTGTTGTCGCATGCATGAAATTGTTTTCCAAGAACGTTCGCCCAACCAACGAACGACCTCACCCACATGCATGTTGATATGTTTGTTGAATCTTTCGTTCATGTTTTACATGCACTATTTATCACTTCTGCTATCACTTAGTGTCGCCATGCATTCACTAACTTACTTGCCTTCTGTTGCCCGTCAGCGAGTCGTGCCAACCTTGGCCCGGGCTCTACTTTCACCAAGGTTGCATTACGTAATCTAGGAAGGGAAGGCTCACTTTCCTCTCCATATTTTCATATTCCTACCTAACGCTGGCCTCTAGGATAGTTTTGCACATTTCTGGAGGACAATGGCTGCTTGGCTCAAGAAATTGCACAAATTTTTCCCTCAGCCAGCAGTCCTTTGGAATTGCGCAATGTGAAATCCCAGTAGTCAGCAGCCAGACTAGACTGTGCATTGTGCAATTCCAATAATCATTTAGTGTCTTAGCAGCTTGTACTGCACCTTGTGCAGTCTTGGCAATCGGTCTCCCAACCTCCCAGCCGAAATTGCGCAACCTTCATGATCATTCACCCAGGTATGTTGCAAGTCAGTTCTCATGTTCCTTCTAGTTTTCGACTAACATATTACTTTCTATGAGTTTTTCCATGTCTCCAAGTATCACAGGTGTTCATCTACCTCTCAGCAATACATGTATAATGGCTTCCAGGAGAGCAGAGACGAAGACACCTTTCAGAGAACGCTTGGGGATGCAGTCAATCAAGTGTCTATGAGCTCGCCTACTCACGAAGAAATCAAGTTGTTCATGGACAAGGACATCAAGCAGCAGCATCACAACGAGTAGCATCATGAACAACAGCTGAAGGTAGCATACCAAATGCAGCGAATGCAAGAGGAAGGTTTTTGACAACATAGAGGTAGAGCAAAGTTGCAATATCAAGCAGATCCACTGATAATGAAAGAAAAATTGGAGACTCAGGCTATGAAGTGACGACGTGACATGAAGATCATGTGAAGGCAGAAGATGGAACAAAGAAGGAGTTTCATGTTCTGAAGCAGCAACTCAGGAAGAACATGAAGCCGCACAGACAATCCAATGAGTTGCAGCAGGAACAGGAACAACAGTGGGTGCAACATGCACTGATGGATGAAACTGCGCCAGTACAAGTTAAGGATCCATCCCAACAGTTGACACAGAGAAAACATGGTGAGAAGTGTTGTTGATCGCATGCAAAGGATCCAACAGCATGCATGTCATTGAGCGCACGCATGCAATCCAACCCATTCAACACACTCACCAAGGGGAAGACAAGAAGCAAGTCTAACTGGGGTTGAACATGCACTTCAGCAAGTTGATCCACATGATCACCAACACACACTTGAATATCAGCACAGACACTATGCATCAGTGTGTTTCCGGTTCAACTGTACCCAAGAAGGCCATGCGCATGTTAGCAGACGAGTTGGATGAAGGGGCCAAACAAATGCACCGATTGCAACAAAGGCAAGAGTTTGCTTGAGCAAGATGTCACCATGAGGTACATGCACACCATCACGGAGGACCAAGCTTGGCATCAGCTCACCAGCTTCACCATCACAAGCATGTCAAAGATTTGGCTTCACCACAGCAAACCAAGTGTCAGTGATGTCTTGCAAGGCTTGCTCAAGCCATGTTGTCTCACACGAGTACATGTGCATTGTAATGTTGAGTCATGTCAAGTGTAATTCGAGTGTCAACAGTTGGATGTAACAGTGATAGAGTAGGTGAAGAGTCATGAGGGTAGTTGAACTGTCACAAAGGGGAATGTCAAGGGTCACCCCACCCTTTGCCATAAATATTCCCTCATAACTCATTGTAAAGGATTTTGGTCAGCCATGCTTCTACTAAGACTATCTTGAAGAAGGCTTGGACAGTATTGTAACATGCCTTGGCTTCTCCACTGAACGGAGCTAATACATATCTTTGGAGGAGCAAGCGGATGTGACTGTAACATTCCACTGTTGGGGCTAGCAGGTTTACATGGTGTATAGTATGATTTTGACTTACTCTTCTTTAATAATAAGAGATAGCACATTTTCATGCATATGTTATTATTGTAGTTGGATTGTTCTGGTTTCCTTAATGATATATGTGTTTAACTTACGTACTTGTATATGAATTGATTTATATGCAATTATATGAATCTTGTTGTTAATGTGTTGCACATGTTGTTAATGTTGTCACCATCCGTGTCGATTGCTCTGTCAGACATCAGACAAACCTTTCTCATGAACCTTTCTATATCAACTGTCACACTCGTCTCGGACTAATCTGTGAGTGTTATTCATGTTATCTTACCTTGTTGTTATGACTGTCGCATCTGAGTGGACTGCTTCGTCGGAAGCTGTGCATGTCCTTTGTGTGGTGTGTTACTAGTCGAGTTGGGACTGATCCCTTTCAACCTAGAACTCACCTTCACCTTCCTCTCCTTTTGAATTGTTGGAACCTATCATACACATTTCTTAACTCTCTACATCAGTCACACCCTTGCTACTGACAGAGTTATCTTACTTCCTCTGTGCAACATTGCAGTCAAGGAATTACCTTAGAACCCAATGCTGAGGCTCCTAAACCAAACGATATAAGGTCCAGTGGGACTTACTATCGGTGAGATCCCCCTGATATGTTGGTGAGTCCAACACTACCAACACTTCCATTATTACTTCTTGGTTTGATACCTAAATGGCTTCTTTGTTTGTTTATTTGGGAATGCCAAGTTTGGCTTCTAATATTTCTTCCATTATTACTTCTTTTTTCACTACCTAAATTTCTTCTATTTTTTCTTCTCAGGTAACACCAAGTTTTTCTTCCATAATTACTTCTTTTTTGGCTACCTAAATTTCTTTTGGTTTTGCTTCTCAAGTGAGACCTAGTTGGGCTGCTAGTATTGATTCCATTATTACTTATTGGTTTGATACCTAAATTCCTTCTTTTTTTGCTTCTTAGGTAACGCCAAGTTTTGTGTCCAAAATTGTTTCTGGTGTGCTTCTAGTTTGGCTTCCATTGTTGCTTCATTTTTTGCTTCTAGAATTGCTTCCATATTAGCCTCATGGTTTGATTCATGTTTAGCACCTGGGCTCACTTATGTTTTAGGTTTGGGGTTTAATTCCTTTTAGTGTTGGGATTTGCTTCTGAATTAGCATTTTGCTTCCTGTTAAGCAACCAATTTATCTTCCTATTTAGAGCCAATAATAGCTCGAGGTATGGCTTCCAATTTAATGTCAAATTTTACTTCCATTTTACAGCCACATTTTACATCCATTTTAACAACTCATGATGCTTCCTTTATAGCTTCCATTTATTGATTTTCTATTTTTGTTTCAATTAAATTAGTTAAGTATGTCATACCTCTTAAATAACGTATATGATTATAAAGTAAGTCATATTGCATTTGAAATATTTTATAGTATACCACTTATAAAAAAAAAATAGGGAAATGGGCATCCATAGAAACTAACAACATTTCTTTTAACTATATCTGGTATTTTTATATTATTAATAAACAAAATTGATGGTTGTGACTAGCTACACATGATGCAATCCCAAATTCACATCATAGAGATTTCTAGAGAAGATCTCTTTCAGGTTTCTTATAGTTACAGACCACACCATAACATTGGAATAAAATAGCAAGACAATTTTTTTTTAACAATAACCTTATTTTTGTATTATTAATAAACAAGGTTGTTGGTTGGTGACCAACTACACATAATGCAAGCCCAGCTAATACATGTCCAAATGATATAAGTCAAAATGATACGTGTCAGAATTATACAACTCAATATGGTACTGCAAGTGAAAATGGCATGTGCTAATAAACATGAAAAGAGGCATCATAACAATTTATCAACAATGGTCCATGATGGAGTCTATATTATCAATGTTACTGGCTACTACCAGCATATTTCTCATCATCATCATCATCATCATCATGTTTTTCATGATCATCGGCATCATGATCATCACCAATGTCATCATCGATGTGGTATGCCTCGGTGTCCTCTCCATCTACCTCATCACCTTTGTCTCGAACGTTTAAACTAGACCCAACATAATTTGGATCAATTTCAGGATCAATTAGATCTTCTGGGAGACTCGTGTTTTGCAAAAAATACCTTCAAAATGAAAACATATTATTTATTTCATGCAATATTTAATATTTTTTTACATGTATAATATTACAACATATGAAATGGAACCATAATCATATTACATCATATCAAAGTGCATATATATACCATAATACAATTTTAATCAAGTTGCAACTAAGATGTCATTTTGATGATCTAAAACATGCAATAATTCTAATAAACGTTAGTAAATTGTTGAATGGCACCATACCTTTATGTTTACTAGCTTGTATGTTGTGTAGTGTACCATCCCCTGTTAGGAAGAAAGGGCCCTCCTTCTTAGTAGGGATCACTGGTTAGGAAGGTACTATAGTTGTTTGATTTATTTCCTCTCATTTATACTTCATGTGTGATTGTTGTTACTATTATTATTAGTATTGTTGATGCTTTAATGATTGTAGAATCATAAACTCTGCAGTTTGTAACAACATAGGTCCTGGACCAGTCCATTTGTTAGTGTGACAGTGATTTAATTCCCATTACATTTTGCAGGTGTGCTCATTTCATTTGAATGTCAGTTTTATCATTTGTTGAGAGAATGGTTTCTAGGAGTTCTCTTGTTTTCCGAATAAGAGTGACAATGTGACATAGTGATTTTATTCAGCATTGTATGTTTATTTCTTGAAAGTGTGAACAAGGTTTGAGAGTGTAACAGTGAGAGTGTTGAATTGTTGAGAGTGTGAATACAATGATTGAGTTTGAGATTCATTAGCACTAGTGAGCATTTTCCCTTGCATATATTTTACATAATATCCTTGCAATAACTAAACCTACCCGAATTGACAATTTATGTGAAGAGTTGGAACTATTGCTTTGAATTAAAAGGACAATTGTTCTGCCCAACAACAAGCTGAAGAAAAACTTATGCACAACTTTCACAAAATGCAAGTTGAAGCAAAACTTGGAATGTTGTATGAAATATGAAGCTGAATTATTTAAGGGTCAAAGTAAACATATAATAATTCAAAAGTGTGTAAAAAAATTAAATAAACAATCTACAAATTGAATCAATCAGATTGGCCAATAAATGAAGTTTGGGCGTGCATTTTAGTGAAGCATGGCAATTTTGGCCCATTTCACAAAATTGCATGCCCAACCTTCATTTCAAGGCCAAATTGAATGATTCAACTTAGAGAGTGTTTTTTTACTCATAATTAACATTAATTTTTCATATAGAAATTTTTGTTGTGCAAGAATATGCCAAATTGGATCAATTTTGTAGGGTTAAAGCCAAGGTTTGTGTGCCTCAAATAAAAGAGCATCGGGACTTGTACTTAATTGATGATGCAATAATGATCATTCCAACCTAAATAAAGAACCATTTTATGCAACATAGCATAGTCATTTTCATAAAGGAAATTGCAATTGATCATATCTTGCAATGATCATAGTTGAAACAAATATGCACTCCCTAGCCAAATCAATTACACTCTTGCTACTAAAATTTGAAATGGGACATGATTGGAAAATTCCTAATCTTAATATATAACCTTGCATCATGTCTGACAAATACCCTACATAACTATGTTTCCCACTTATACACAACTTTCACATAAGGCAAGTCAAAGCAAAACTTAGAATGTTGTGTGAAATTTGAAGTATAAGTATTTAAGCCTCAAAGTAAAGATATAGCACTGTAAAAGTGTGTAAAATCATTAAATAAACAATCTACAATTTGAATCGATCATATTGGCCAATAAATGAAGCTTATGCATGCATTTTAGTGAAGCAAGACAATTTTAGCCTGCTTCACAAAAATGCACGCCTGACCTTCATTTCAAGGCCAAATTTAATGATTCAACTTAGAGAGTACTTTTTACTCATAATTAACATTAATTTTTCACATAGAAATTTATGTCTTACAAGAATATGCCAAATTGGACTGATTTCGTAGGGTTAAAGTCAATGTTTGTGTGCCTTAAATAAATGCACACCAGGACCTGTACTTAATTGGTTGTTCGATAATGATCCTTCCAACCTAAATATAAAACAATTTTATGCAACATAGCATAGTCATTTTCATAAACGAAATGTTATACACTAAAATCCAAGTGTTCCATAATAACAATTGATCATATCTGCCAATGATCACAGTAAGAACAAATTTGCACTCCCAAGCCAAACCAATTACACTCTTGGTAATGAAATTTGAAATGGGGCGTGATTGGACAATTCCTAACCTTAGGATATAACCTTTCATCACGACTGATAAACATCCTACATAACTATGTTTCCCACTTATACACAACTTTCACGTAAGGCAAGTCGAAGCAAAACTTAGAATGTTGTATGAAATCTGAAGTATAAATATTAAGCTCAAAGAAAATATATAATAATGCATAAGTGTGTAAATCATAAAATAAACAATCTTCAATTTGAATCAAACAAATTGGCCAATAAATGAAACATGGGTGTACATTTTAGTGAAGCAAGGCAATTTTGGCTTGCTTCACAAAAATGCACGCCCAACCTTCATTTCAAGGCCAAATTGAATGATTCAACTTGGAGATTACTTTTTTACTCATAATTAAAATTAATTTTTCACATAGAAATCCATGTTGTGCAAGAATATGCCAAATTGGATCGATTTCGTAGGGTTAAAGTCAAGGTGTTTGTGCCTCAAATAAATACACACTATGACCTGTACTTTGTTAACGGTGCGATAATGATTATTCCAACCTAAATATAAAACCAATTTATGCAACATAACATAGTCCTTTTCATAACAGAAATGTTATACACTGAAATCCAAGTCTACTGAAATAACAATTGATCATATCTGGGAATGATCACAGTTGGAACAAATATGTACTCCCATGTCAAACCAATTATACTCTTGGTAATGAAATTTGAAATGGGACATGATTGGACAATGTCTAAGCTTAAGATATAACCTTGTATCATGTCTCACAAATATCATACATAACTATGTTTCCCACTTATACACAACTTTCACATAAGGCGAGTCAAAGAAAAACTTAGAATGTTGTGTGAAATATGCAGTATAAATATTTAAGCCTCAAAGTAAAGATATAACAATGCAAAATTGTGTAAAATCATTAAATAAACAATCTCCAATTTTAATCAATCATATTGGTCAATAAATGAAGCTTGATTAGTGAAACAAGAAAATTTTGGCCTACTTCACAAAAATGCACGCCCAACCTTCATTTCAAGGAAGAACTGAATGATTCAACTTGGAGAGTGTTTTTTACTCATGATTAACATTAATTTTTCACATAGAAATTTATGTTGTGCAAGAATATGACAAATTGGATTGATTTCATAGGGTTAAATTCAATGTTTTTGTGCCTCAAATAAATGAACGCCGGTGCCTGTACTTAATTGGTTGTGTGATAATTATCATTCCAACCTAAATATAAAACCATTTCGTGCAACACAGCATATTCATTTTCATAAAGGAAATGTTATACACTAAAATCCAATTCTTCCAGAATAGCAATTGATCATATATGCCAATGATCACAGTTGGAACATATATGCACTCTCAGGCCAAACCAATTACACTTTTGGTAATGAAATTTGAAATGGGTCATGATTGAACAACTCCTAACCTTAGGATATAACCTTACATCATGTCTGACAAATATCCTACATAACTATGTTTCTCACATATACACAACTTTCACATAAGGCAAGTCGAAGCAAAACTTAGAATGTTGTATGAAATATGAAGTATAAATATTTAAGCTCAAAGTAAAGATATAACAATGCAAAAGTGTTTAAAATTGTTAAATAAACAATCTACAATTTGAATCAATCATAATGGCCAATAAATGAAACTTGGGCGTGCATTTTAGTGAAGCAAGACAATCTTGGTCTGCTTCACAAAAATGAATGCCCAACCTTCATTTCAAGGCAAAATTAAATGATTCAACTTGGAGAGTAATTTTTTGCTCATAATTAACATTATTTTTTCACATAGAATTTTATGTTGTGCAAAAATATGCCAAATCAAATTGATTTCGTAACGTTAAAGTCAAGGTTTTTGTGTCTCACATAAATGCACACTAGGAACTATACTTAATTAACTTTGCAATAATGATTATTCCAACCTAAATTTAAAACCATTTTATGCAACATATCATAGTCATTTTCATAAAGGAAATTTTATACACTGAAATTCAAGTTTGTTGGAATAACAATTGATCATATCTGCCAATGATCACAGTCATAACAAATATGAACTCCCAGGGAAAACCAATTACACTCTTGGTAATGAAATTTGAAATGGGACATGATTGGACAATTCCTAACCTTAGGATATAACCTTGCATCATGTCTAACAAATATCCTACATAACTGTGTTTCCTACTTATACACAACTTTCACATAAGGCAAGTTGAAGCAAAACTTAGAATCTTGTATGAAACATGAAGTATAAATGTTTAAGCTCAAAGTAAAGATATAACAATGCAAAAGTGTGTAAAATCATTAAATAAACAATATACAATTTGAGTCAATCAGATTTGTCAATAAATGAAGCTTGGGCATGCATTTTAGTGAAGCAGGGAAATTTTGGCCCGCTTCACAAAAATGCACGCCTAGCCTTCATTTCAAGGCCAAATTGAATGATTCAACTTGGATAGTATTTTTTTTACTCATAGGTAACATTAATACAATTAAAAATTTTAATTTTTTGCATATATGCTTGTGATTTTCAAAAATACTCCAAATTGCATTGATTTCAAAGGGTAAAAGGCATGGCTTCTATGCATAAATTCACACCAAGGATATTTGAGAACAAGGTGATGGACTAAGAAAAATCAAACTTGAGTTTAATAGTTGAAACTTCTAGTTTCTTGGTTGAAACGCTATAAGTAAAGGCCGTATGACCTTATTTTAGGAGTAATTAGGTTTAAATGTTGTCAAGGGATAGATAAAGAGATAACACCTAGGGTTTGCAAGGTCTATTTTAGGGTTTTCCTATATTGTACATTTGTTTTAGGGTTTTAAGTTTAAGATTACGTCAGTGGCCTAGTTAGGGTTTGAAGATAAATAGGTAAGGAGAATGGAGACAATATAATTTCTAATAAAATGGTGGAAATTAATTATGCACATTTTAATTCATGAAAGCAAACCAGAAATTGAGAAATAGCAAAATCAAGAAACTTGGCCATGTGGCAGGGTGCAACAAGGAATGGATGTTGAAACGTCTATGGTAAATAAGAAGAGTTTGAAGATGAATGCTCCTAAACAGATGGATATTGAGATGTTCTTGGTCAATGAACTCTTGCAATTATTGGGGTTGTTAGCAAATGCACTTCTACTCATTTCCCTCATCATTTTGGACATTCGAAAAGTAGTAAGAAGAGAAATTACTAAGATGTTGCATTATACTCGGAGGAACCATGCGCTTCAATGACTAGTGCATAGGAAATAGTGATCTGAAATGTTGAGCAAACTTGTTAATGTTATGCAAGCTCCCTCATTAGTAAATTTAAATGTGTTTAGAATCGTCTCAAATTAACCAAAATGTGAAGGATTATGTGTCAAGTGTTGAGTGTATTTCATGAGAAATTTATGAGATTAATTAGCTGTTTGAAACACATATACATCAAGTAAATAGCAAAGAAGTAAACACAACAAACTCATAAACACAAAGTTGATAAAGGAGTTCACCCCTCATGGGCTACATCTCCTTGGACCTGCTTCAATGGCTAGGCCCTCTTTGGATTAATGGTCAATTCTCTTATTACATAAACCTACAATGCTCCAATGGCTTTGCAACCTGCTCCATTGGATTCAGAAGAACCAAAATCCCCAAAATTGACTCTCCAAGATTTACAATTAGACTTCAGTCGATCTAGGCTTGACCTCCTCTCCTGGTGGCCCTAGGCTTCCTTAAACTTCAACGTAGAAAAATCACATACAAAATTTCCTTTCTTCCTCTGCAACCTATTCCATTATGTTCAGAGCATCCAAATCATCAAGGAATGACTCTTTCTGCTCCCAATTTGGTCGAAAATTGCAAAATTGATGGCAAAAATAGTTTCCCCTAGGAATTCTCCACTTAAACTGAAGGAAGTCTAGTTAACTCCACTAAATTTGGAGTTAGCGCCGAATTTAGGGGCTCCGCCACCTTTTCTACCAGCTTAACTGCAGGTTAATTAGTGATAAGCATGGTTAATTAATGTTAAACTCCACTTAATTCGCGTGGTTAACATAAGCACTTAATTAGTGGATAAACATGTTTAAATAACATTAACCTTCATTTAATCCATGCATTTAACATAAGCTCCAACATCTAGTTTTGAGTGTTTGGTCACATGTGGAGAGTTATCTCTAGCGGTTAATGTTAGCGGTTATCTCCAAACTGCCACATTTAACACTTTAAATAGTTATTGTGCCTGTTGTATGTTAAGAGACAACGTGTGGCATAACGGTAATGTGGTGGGTTTGTGAATACGAGGTCACGAGTTCAACTCCTCAACTTGCCAATAAATTTTTGATTGACCTTTGAGAGGGCACGTGGCGGCTTTTGAGCTTGCCATGTGTCAACCTCTCATTGGTCCTCCCAAAACGCCATTGTCGAATCCCATACAGACACTTGTCATGTTCTAGTTGGTCCACCTGTGGGTATATTCTCTAGAATATTATTTTGCTAACTGGGTTGTACAGATGCATAGTCAGCATCCCAATCAACCTGTGCCAAAATTCACATGTTTGACCAAACGATTAGAACGCGATATCTTTCTCATATGAACTTTGTTTTGAGTGAAACGAGCTGCGTTGGGATCGTATCGCCAAGATAGATGCATTTGTTTAGGTTTTGATCGATTCTAAGTGCTTTTAATTTTTAGCAAACTTTTTCCCCTAATCCAGATTCTGATCACTCCTTCCCACTGAGAGGCTTTTTGGACAAACAAAAGTTGGTTATCTGGTGAGAGATGAATACTCTTATCCTTCCCAAACTCTATCAATTGATTCTACTTGGAAAAATCTCCATGACAAACACTTGGTTCATTGACATGCCTTACCTTGCAAATGGCTTGGCACTTCAACCAATGTTCTCCTTTTGCTACTGACCCAATCCAACACTTGATGGCTGCTTTCTGATTAAACACCTTTTTGTACCAAAGCGATCCCTCGATGCTTGGAAAGCTGACTGATGCCCTTCCTCCTGAGAATCATGTTCCTCCTTTGTAACATATGCATTTGATGCAACCATCTCCTTGGAAACCACTTTTCCAAGTTAAACCCATCTCAATGAACTACAACAATGAGTTCCAATATCAGTAATAACAAGAAAAGAAATGACCATTCTTTTACCTCCACGGTTTCAAATTCTACATTTGGAAGAATGAATTCGCGATCTCTTTCGCTTCTTCGCATCATCACATCAAATCACATTGTTGACCATTTGATATTTTATAAGGGATGCAATTTTTTTTGGCATTTTTGTCCACTTTCGCTTCTTGATTCCATCATCCTCTAGTATTAACATGCTACTCAAGTGAGAATGAAGGCTAATCATGAGCCTCTTGATCAAGCGTGAACCTTCCAAAATCCCGTGACATCTTGTCACAAGAAACACCATTAGCCTTGAAAAACACTCATGCAATAATATAACTTGACGACCTCTTCCTTTTTCTTCTTCAAAGCAACAAATATCACATCATATGCACATCGCCATGTGCTTTTACATCTTGGTGTTTAGTCGATGACTTACTAAGCACAAGTCAACAAAACATGCTTCTTCAAACCACTGATTTTCAAATCAAGTAAAAGCATGTACAACAACTTGACGATTTACAACAAGAATTCCACATTCTCATGAAACAATTCGTCACAACTCCCTTTCATCTTTGGAGACAAAATCAACTCTTCCAAGTCGATATAGCATACATGTAACAACCAATCGACCACACAAGCCGACACTCATGCATGCGCAAATGATCAACATTCTCAAGTTGACAACATAAATGTTAACAAAGCAATCAACCAACACAAGTCAATCACTCATGCATGTTCAAGCACAATGAAACTATTAAAAATTCCATAGTTCACACACACAAACTCTCATGCATGTATTACAATTCTCAGCTCTCTCACAAGTAAAATCACAAGTACAAGAATCCCATTAGTATGTACGAGTACATAAAGAGCTGAAATGACCAAATTTGTTGCAACAAAGTGAGTCAACATACTCCACTTTCGAACACCTTCCTAGCATAAACATGCAAGTTCAAGAATGCAACATGCACGCAAATTTGTAGTTGCAAATTTCCATCTTTGTTGCATCTAAGTGAGTCAACATAACTCTATTTTTCCAACATCTTGCTTCATGCAATATGCAGCATACTTTCAAGAGAAAAGAAATGCATCCAAATAACAAGGAAATGCATCAATAAGGCAAGTTTTGCATCAATTATCGAAAGAAATGCAAGGCCTTAATTGGTTTAAAAATCTAACCATCTCTTTACAAACCATTTCAATGGTGCTTCTTTCAGTTGCACTTCATCATGTGTATCATCCTAACCCACATCAATTATGGAATCCTCTTTTCCATTCTTTCCAAAATCTCTCTCCACCTTCTTCAAATGTTGTGGATGACTTGTTGGATGCAAAGTCCAACACTTGTTTACGAGATGACCCTGCTTATGGCAAGGAGTGCAAAATAATTGCATCTTCTTTTCAACATGGTTTCCATTATCCAATGGACCTTTGGCTTTTTGTATCTTTTGTTTTGAAAGTTTCATGTGTATGGCTATCCTCTTCCGACACCTCGAAACAGTATGGTTATTCAAACCACAAAAGGAACATGTAATTTTCTCTAAATCTTATGTGAAGATTTACCATGTTTATCATAATCAAAAGAAATTTGATTAAAGGAATATTTATACCTTGCACATTCACATTTATTGCCCTCTTGAGGAGGTGAATTTGATGAGGTAGTGGCTCTCTTCGGAATACCAACAATGGTTTCAATTACCTTAGAGCTTTCAACATCTTATTGTTTGCCATTTCCACTAGTTTCATGCTTACAAGCATATTAATATAATAATGATAATACTATTTTAATATTAATATTAGATTTAATAAGGTTTCTACGTGACCATGATAACAAAAATTATAATAAAATTTGGAATTTTAATGTGGTAAATTTTTTTGTGGAAGGTAAATTTATGATCCATTCAAATTCAAGGTATATAATAAGGTATAATTTGAGCACATACAGACATACTTACACCTTGCCCCCATATTGAGTTGTAGAATGTGCCTCTCAGTGCAATAACATAAATTTTTTCAAATGTTGTTTATAACCTAGATCTAGTTGAATTCTCATTTTTAGTAAAATAATATCATGCATGAACTTGGATAAATTATTAATGGATTAAATTTTAGATCTTTATTAATTCTAAAATTTAAATTATGGGATTCACATAAGGATTTGATTTTTTTTTTATAGAGACTCGATCAAGCTTAATAGCTCATCGAGCCCCTTGTTAACCACATAAATGGCTCGATCGAGGGTTTACGAAACCCTCGATCGAACTATTTGAATTTAAAAATCAAACACTTGATCGAGCCTCTGAGGTCCTAAAACCCACAATTTTAGCAGCCCGTCTACAAATTTTTCTGCAACACCATTTTGTACCCTAATGGACTTAGGGCAGAAATTGTCCTTAGGTGGCAGAGTTGATCATGTTGGATTCATGAAGCAATCCTCTATCCAATGACTTATGAGTTTGACATTTTCGAATTCATATGCTATTTTTCATCTAATTTCTTTTAAACATAATGCTTAAATCTTTTTGGGTAATTTTAAAGAGGCTAAAAAAATCAATAACATAAGATATACACAATAAAAAAATTTCAAAAAATACCACTATTTTCTTTTACGAGGCCTCTTCAAAAGCATACTCTTGGTTTTTCAATTTAATATTTAAATAGTTGAAAAAAAATCCTTATGTGAACATATGTCTACAAAATGCAATTGAAATATTACTTCGCCAACTTCGAAAAATAATAAAAATATAATTTTGCCTAAAAAATTAAATTTTAATATGAAAAAACTTAGTTATCTCCATGTAATAATGCTATATATATATATTATATATTATATATATATAATATATATATATATATATATATATATATATATATACACACATTTTAGACTAAGTTATGCTATGTGAACACACATACCTTTAAAGATGTGTGAAAATTTGCAAGGACAAGTATTGTATTTAATGGAAATTTGAGAGATTATTAAACACTAATTTTTTTTGTGAAAGATATCATTAGGACAACAACATATTTTTCCACATATTATCTTTTTACTTTGAATCAAAATTCACAATGCTTATATGAATTTTGAAGGCTTCAATTTGATAAAAGAGGAAAATTTTGAAATTTCATCACCACATTTGGCCCAAAAGTGTAACCCATCTTCATGCATTCACCCTTTAGCAGTGCATTTTAACTTCCAAATATAGCATCACCACCATTGAGGTTCTCTTTTTCCTTCCTTTATACTTGAAAACATATGTCCAAGACTAGGCGACTAAGCCCTCAAAGGAGAAAAAAACCAAGCTAGCTCATGCTAACGTTCTTGGATTTGGACATTACTTCTTTCTGAACATGATTAAAAACTATTCATAAATTTGCTTCATTACCTATGAAGCATAGATTGTCTTCCATAAGCTATCCCCACCTCCATATTGAAGTTGTAAGTGGATCTACCTTGTGAGAAAGCATGCAAAAGCATTTTTCCCTTTGTGATTGAATTATTTGTGGTGGTAGTAAGTAGTGTGTTTCACTCCCAACCCATTTGTCCTCCCCAATCTAAACTTCAGTCTTTTCACCCACCTTTTAAGCTAGGACCCTCTCATTCAAAAGAAACCCTTCATAACTGTCTTCCACGTCACTGAAATGTTATTCTTATATTTGTCAACCCTCCTTATCCAATCTTCAACAAAGTCTAGATAAATATATTTATGAGTCACCAAATGACATCAGAGCCCTTCACCTAAATAAGTCATCATAAACTCTTAGCTACCAAAATTTTTTCATCACAAACCTTTGCCTAAAATAAACTTCCATACATTTTTTGTTGTAAAGCATTCTTAAGGCTCATACTCCTAATAGTGTTTTTTTCAATAATATATGATTTTATTTCTGAGAAAAATTTCAATTATAATCACATCAAAAAAATTTGTCAATGCTTTTCAAACCATCCAATGTGGTTCATCTTGTCCTAATGATGAACCACGTTAGATGGTTCGAAACACGTCGACAAATGAATTTTGATGTGATTATCACCGAAAAATTTCTCAAAAATCAATATATAGATCACAAAGACCTAAATTTAAATAATATTTGATTTTTTAAAATTAATATATAAACAAGTAATATAATATTATCATATTTGTATTTCAGATTATTTTTTTCTTTCAATAAAATAAATTTTACCCATTTACTTATATTGTAATTTTATTTTTATTTCCAAAAAACATAATCCAAACAAAAACAAGAATTAATACTTAATATACAATATTATTCATTTGTTTCTAAATCATATAAGTGCAATAGCTTTAGTTAAAATTTACAAAGAACACATCATAAATATGAAAGATTCCAAACATTTAATATCTATTTATAACAAAATCAAGATAGAAGATACATTTTACAAATATTAACTTTTAATAAACACTCTTTACCATAAAGAGTCTTAGCAAATTTTGTAGGATCTCTTTTGCGATTACCCAAGTGAATTGTTTTTGTCTGTAAGCTATCAAGTTTCATATCCAAATGTCAAAAGTAAGCTCAATTTATGTATTCCTTCTGATTTTAGAAAACCACATTATTTGTTTCAGTTTCATATGAGTGGAAATCTAAATTTATAGAGATGGTAATGTTGACAGGATCTAGCATTTACCAATTATTATCTAAAAAATCACACTTACAGACTACTTCTATCTTATTTTAGTAAATAGTTTTATTATATAAATCAATTTAGATCTATCTTAACTTCGGATGTTTCAAGTGTCGAGAGGGAACAAATCTTTTTTCACTCTAAAAGAGGTTTGAGATTTGATCCCTCTAGGAGCTTAGTAGATCAAGAGTTAAGATGGATCTAGGTTGCTTTAATTTCCCCTTTAAATAGGCTATATTCCACATGAATATCATGGGTCAATACCATCGATTCTCATAAACTTAGAGCTAAAAAATCATCGGTAATAATTTATAACAAATAAAAATTAATAAAACTATTAATTTTTTTTTACTAAGTTAAAATGTTTACAATACATTACATTAAATCACAACATCTCTACCATACTATGTTGGAGAGTGCCTCTCAACAAAACCAACCTAGATTTATATTAGCTCTGAGTCTACCAAGTGTCGAGAGGGATCAAATTACTTGAGATGCAAATCTCTTTAAAGTAAAAAGAGATTTGATCCCTCTCGATGTTTTGTAGATCCGGAGTAAATATGGATCTAGGCTTGTTTAACTTTCCCCTTTAAATAAGCTATATTCCACATGAATACCATGGATCAATACCATGGGTTGTAATAAACCTGGAGCTCAAAATCCACCTGTAAGTTGAACAAGTCAAGTTTACCTTAACTACCCAACACAAATTAATAAAAATAATAATAATAGTAAAGTAGAATTTTTATTCCCTAATGGCAATGACAGATGGGTGATTGGTGGCATAGGATGGGGACATTAATCCTACCATCATGTGTCATTAATGTTCATCAAGCGTGTTGGGAACACTTCATCTAGCGCGAGCCTAGTGAAGGTTCTTGAGAGTGTCTTGGGCTTGATTGTTGTTAGCTTGGTCGAGGGACTCATTTGTGGGTTGTGGGAGATGAGGGTAGAGACTATGGTGGGTGTAAGTTTTCCAAGTGCTCTAGGTGGCTTATTTATCAAACCACTCCATGCTCCTTTTTTAGCAAACTGTTAAAAGTGGTTATGTTTATGGGTAGAGTAGTGTTTCGTTGGCTCTAGAGTTGGTTCAAAATGTAGCGACTTGGGACCCTGAAAAGTTGTGGTTGGAAGTGGTAGGCGGGAATTTAGCACAACTTGAGTCTCGAGCAGCTTTCATAGCTTGGGATGACTACAGCCTGGCTTGAGGGACGCCCATTTTTCTACCATGCAGGTAAATTTTTATGGTTTCTCCTTTGATGTTTTTCTCACATGGAGTTATGAATTGGTTGGTTTTTCTACCCTCGCGAGCATAGTAGCAAGTTTGGGTTTCGTTATGACTAGCAACATTCTCTTTGACGGGTCTAGTTGTTAACCCACATATATCGTCCCTATGGGGAATCTGTCTTGGGGGTGGACTAGTGACCCCGGATGGTGGTTTTTTACTGTGGGAACCTATCAGTTCTCAAAGTGAGGGGTGGTTGAGCAGGATTTGTGTGTGGGGTTGAGGTGGTTCAGAGGCTAGGTGCCAATTATGTGTTGTAGGTCCAAGGGTTGGGTCCACAAAAAGGTTGTCCTATGGTGGAATGTGGGGTGTGAGATCTTGACACTTCTGGTAGAAAGGGGCGAGTGGAGGGAGATGCAATGAAAAATAGGCCATGCCCGCAGGTGTGCCAACCCTTAAGGTATGAGAGCGTTGCATCCAGCAGATCAGAGGGATTTTGGAGACCGGGTGGACCAACAACATGCTAACTCTCTAGGAAGAGTGGACCTTCCTCCCCCATTTGACTCTATTGAAGCTGAGTTGTGTCAGGTCACATTGTTGGTAGAGAAATTAACTTGAGATCGACACAATGATCGCGATGAGCTCATAGCCTTTATGAACCATTTGTAACATAACCAGTGGCACATGATGGATAGGTTGGTTTCACTTCGGTGCAGGCAGAAGCAGATACAAGATAAGCAAGATTGCTTGGAAGGACGATTGGCACATATGAAAACGCATGTGTATGAGGCATTTCTCCAGCCTTCACCGCCATGAAATGGGTCGGATTCTCCTAATCTGGGAAACGTTGATGTTTAGTGATGATGGTCAGTTGTTTTTGGGTTTTTGAACAATTTTGTTTACTGTGCACAACATGCAGGAAGTGTTTTAGTTTTATCTTACTTTTGTATCTTTGTTTTTGCCAATACCTCCTAGCTAACAAGTCTGGTATAAATGAGGTTGGAGGCATTTTGATTATGAAACTACCACGATTTAATCTCTTGAAGAATTAATAGAAAATTTTAGCTTACAAAAATAAAAATAAAAGTAGAATTTATTATTATTATTATTTTAGCTTGAAGTTATTTTTATTTTAATATGGGTTATTTTTATCCTCAATTTATTTTATTTTGACCTAATCAGAATGTTCACATTGAGCTAGAGCAATAATCCTTCATCATGTTTCATTGAATTTCATCATATTTAATAAATTTCCTAATTTCCTAACACATTAATAATTGGATTTCTTTTTTTAAGGAGGCAAGTATTTAATAAATTTCCTAACTTTGTTTTTTGTTTTGTTTTGTTGGTCAAGATAACTGTATTATATTATCAAAATTTCAAAAACATTTTACATCAATAGTTGAATTGTATACATTATTGTTGCCACACTAGGGAAAATAACAGACTTAAGAGCTAACAAGAGAGCTACTTTGAACAAGATTGAGCTTGTAAGGAAGCCAAGACAACCCATGTCTTTGATTATTTCTGAAACAAAAGTAGCACAAGAAGAGAATTTTCCAGAATTATACATTACGAAGGAGGGTTGGGGGGAAACGGTGGCGAGGCTGCAGAGAGCATTGCCCTCTCATGCGTGTGGTAGTCGATATGCTCTACCCAAGTCTCCAATGCACAGAAGTGGTTATTTGTTCGTCGAAGGCCATCTAGAGAGTCCAGGAGTTCATTCTGCATGTGTTAGAGGTCGTTGATGTAGGCCACCAATTCATTCTAATTGTCATAGCACTGCTCCCTTAGAGTTTCCATGCTCAGATGGAGAGTGTTTAGTTGAGTCGTTATGGAGTCCAAGATAGTTGGGGCCTCTATGTGGCCCTAGGAGCGATCTAGGGATATGGTTGCCTCTACAGCAGAGTGATGCCTCTCAGTTGACTCTGAGCCCGAGATAGGGATGTCCTATGGCAGACGATTCTCCATATGGTGACCAACTCCTCCTCTATGGGCACAAACTCGCTGCCATAGCATGCAGTTGGATCCTCCTCCGCCCGTTACACGAACCTGGCTGCCCTGAGCAACCCACCACACCAATCGAATATGAACCAAATATAGAAAAACACAACGTACCTCCCTTGTGTCGAAGTCTCAGATTTCTGAGTGCAATTCCTATGCACCTCACCATTGTCTGTCGACGAGCTAGGTGGCTCGTTGCAAGTCACGAAGGTAGACCAACCACTCATGGGGAAGAGCCACGCTACACGTTCTCTACCTAACTATCATTCTAGAGGATCAATTCCTTGTCGGAAGAAGACCTAAAGTGAGGCAGGGGAAGCAAGAGTCCACTACCCACTCACACCAGCCTCAAGACTGCAATTCCTGTCGTTGTAGTTTGTCCTGTGCTCTTCTAGGTCCCACAGCCAAAGAGCTTGCCAATTCTAGACCCCGCATACCCTTTAGTGTCGAACTCATCATGCACCGTCACCCCAAGCCTCCGCCTGAGCCAAGACGCCAATACCTCGCTACTCTCCCTCACCTAGCACTCCCTCCTCATCGCGGCCCCCTGCAAATGACCACCTTGTTGCCTCCTTCCTACATTAAGTAACACTCGTAGGAGAGCCCGGCTCCCAATAGCCATTAAGTGGAGCGTGCTATGCGTGGAGGCCCAACTAGCTCCAGGTTCCAACCCACAACGACATGTCTCCCTTATTGGACACCCCATCGGGATAATTTCCTAACTTTATTTAATTTAAGTATTTTTTATATATTACTTAGTTTTTATAATAAAATATATTTAAGATTTTATACCACATTAATAATTGAATTTACTGTATGAAAAAGAAGTATTTAATAAATTTCCCACACATATATATTAGTTTTTTATAATAAAAATATATTTAAAATTTATAACTTATTATAATTAAATTATTATAACTATTTATAATATAATTAAATTATTATAACTATTTTATAAATATAGTTATAACTTTATAGATATTAACTTAAAAGTTTGAAAAAATAACAATATTCCAATCAACCACCTAAACTAACTTCAATTGACTATTGTTCTATACCTGCCATTTACTTCACAAATACATGACCCCCTTTACTAAAAAGAGCTCCATAATGAACACCCAGAAAACCCTTTTGTTGCCCAATAACCTTCACGTTTCAATAACTGTATCCCAATTTAGATATCTTCCATGGCACAAAAGAAGTTTAGAATCTCAGCATTTCCCAATTTAGATATCTTCCATGGCACAAAAGAAGTTTAGAATCTCAGCATTTAAAGTTTAGAAATCTTCCTCTGCACGGAAGTTCAGATCTCTCCACGCGCACCAAAGTCTTAATTGAGCTACCTCGTACAGAAATCACTGACCGGTGGAGAGCCATTGCCTTTCTTTTATGCAGTGCCCGGTTCTGGTTCGAAGAGTGGTATTCCGTTCTCTGCAATTCCCTATTATTGCTAATTAATCTAACAAACAGTCACAGGGCAGCGCGAGCCGAAAAATCTGGAGAGAATGGCTCCAGCAGGAGGAGCAACGACATCATTGTGGTGGGACCTGGAGAGCTGCCCCTTGCCTTCTTACGTCGACCCTTACATCGTGGCTTCCATGGCCTCTGCTTTACTCCGCAATTTTAACATCAACACTTCCATGGGCAATGCTAGAGGAGACTGCGGCTACCTTCATCACTATCACTTCTCTGCCTATGGATTCTTCTCAGAGACTCAGACGGAACTTCTTCAGACACTTATCAACTCTGGAATCGAACTCCACCAATTTCCTCCTGGTCAGCACATTTATTGCGCCGCTTTTCTTGCTTAGGGTTCAATTTTTCAGTAAACCTATCTTGCTATACTTTCCCTTGTTGCCAGTTGGCTATCTTTTGAGGAGTCGGTTCTTGTTCCGCAAATGGTCAGCACATTATTGCGCCGCTTTTCTTGCTCAGGGTTTAATCTTTCAGTAAACCTATCTTGCTATACTTTACGTTGTTGCCAGTAGTTTAATCTTTCAGTAAACCTATCTTGCTATACTTTACGTTGTTGCCAGTAGTTTAATCTTTCAGTAAACCTATCTTGCTATACTTTACGTTGTTGCCAGTTGGCTACCTTTTGAGGAGCCGGTTCTTGTTCCGCAAATGGCAGTCGCTTGCCTGTCAGAACGAGGGATTGTTTATAGGGTTGTTTATTTAGTTATTAGATGTTTTCCCTTTTTGGAATTTGGTAACATAATTGTGGATGAGATTGTAATTTTTGGTTATTTTAAAATGTATTTTTTATTCTATGTGGTTTGTTGGTTACAATGAGGTGTTTTTTATTTAGTTATTTGATTTTATAAATAAATTTGGTGTTCCAAAAACTCTGGAAGAGAAATTATGGATTATATAACTCAAAAATGTAATTTTAACAGATATTTATCTAATTTTGCTATTAGATGTTTTAGGTCTTTTGTTAGAATTCTGAGATATAATTGTGAGTGAGATTGTGATTTTTGGTTATTTAAAATGTGTTTTGTATTTCATAAATAAAATGGGTACTCTAAAAAAATCTCATTTTGAGATACGACTGTGAGTGAAATTGTAATCTTTGGTTATTTAAAATGTGTTTTTATTCCATAAATAGATTGAATATTCTAAAAAAAATCCATGAAGCATGTTAATTGTACAGATTATACAACTAAAAAATGTAATTTTAACAAATATCTACTCAGTTTTTGAACAAAAATGGCTAATAAATATGCTCATAAAAACTGCTTTCAACAAATAATTATCCAATTTTATTATTAAATGTTTTGGGTTTCTTTTCAAATTAGGTGATACAATTAATAGAGAAATTGTAATCTTTAGTTATTTAAAATATATTTTCTATTCCATAAATAAATTTAATACTCCAAAAAAATTGGAAATTATACCAGCAATATGAATGCAAGTCTTATAACTAACTCAGAACTCTGAAGTTTTGGTGTTTAAAATAGATTTACAATAATACCACTTATATTCTACCCAATTTTAAACCAAACTAGCTCACCAATAAACAGAAAAGCTCCTTTCAGCTATTTGAATAGATTTGCAATAATACCACTTTTATTCTACCCAATTTTGAAAAAAACTGGCTGGCCAATAAACAGGAGCTACTTTCAGCTATTACATCATTTGTACATTTACGTCCATCTCTTTTCAGCTATTACATGATTTGTGCATTTACATCTCTCTCTTTTGAAAGCAGGATTTGTACATTTACATTTATCCTCTTTTTTAGGGCATTCCATTGATCTGTACATTGTTGGCTGTGTTTGTGAATTGGGATTTTCACGGGATATTGGTGCTTAAATTGCATTTACGTTATGAATCACAGGCAAGTCTAACAATGAAATGGAGAAAATGATGATGGCGGATGTTCTTCTGTGGGCGATGGATACGCCACCACCGGCAAATATTATCGTCATCATTGGGAGGGTGGATCTCTGTTACCTGTTTCAGAAGCTCCGGCAGTCTGCAGAGATCGTATAATGTTTTCTTAATCTGCCAGTCTATGAGTGAAATGCCCCAAGGCATGCTGTGTGGGGTTAATTATTGTTTGGGATGGTTGTCTCTTCTCGGGTCATTACATAATGAACATCAGCAATCACGGTTTACTGAGACGAATGAACAGAAAAGCCCCATGGCTTCACCAGGTGGGTGGAATCCAAATCCGAATCAAAAAACCAGATCTAAAGGCAAAGCCAGAGCAGAACCAGACCCAAAAGCTTCGGCAGATGACATCAGGAAATTTAGCTATTATATGCCTGGCCTGCAGGGTTTCTTAATGGCTCCTTTGGCTGAGAGAATTGAACAGCATACTGGGAAGTTTCCAAATTTTCCCAATTTCAGTCAATCAAAGAAGCCTAGGAACCCTGTAACTTCAGCATCGACTACTGAGGAGACGAAATTGGCTTCGTTGGAGGAATTCAAAGTATGGCTGACAGTAGTTGTAGATGGCAAGAAACACGCAGAAGAAGGATACAACATTTCACTCATTCATGTGGACTTCCAGAAAGCAACAGGAAAAATCCTGGATGAAAAATTCCTGGGATTTTCAAATATCAGAAAACTATTAAAAAATTGCAATGATATTGTAATGATCAAGAAAGTAAAGCGAGGACGGTATCTCGCTTTCCCTGTTAAGCCGAATGAATAGAAAAACCCCATGCCTTCAACAGGAAGTTGGAATTCAAAATTTGGCCAGAGTAGAAAAAATATTTTAGTGGTATATATATAATCATTTTTTTATTAAATGTAGATCCATGGCTGAGGTGCTATGTGGATTGTCTTTGCTGTCCTAAATTTGGCTGGTTAACTCTATTTCTTTCTTTGCTCTTTTGTTCAACAAAATTTGATCTGGGAAAATATTTTAGTGGTATATATATAACCATTTTTTTATTAAATGTAGGCCCATGGCTGAGGTGCTATGTGGATTGTCTTTGCTGTTCTTTCTCTGTCTGGTTAACTCTATTTCTTTCTTTGCTCTTTTGATCTCTATTTCTTTCTTTGCTCTTTTGTTCAACAAAATTTGATCTGAAAAAATATTTTAGTGGTATATATATGTATGAAGGTATTACTTTCTTTATGATATGTGTTGTCCCAACTGATCAAACTTTTCCCTTGAACTCCACGTCACTGTGCAGGATATGCTTGAGGTTGCTTGTGGAGGAAAGAGAATGCTTTTTTATCTCTTCTCTGTGGTGTAGGGATGCTTTTATATTTACCCTATTGGTCGTATTTTCAAGGATTTCTCATAGGATGCTACTGGATTCTTTACATGAATTTTGTACACTCTCCATTAGTGTTTTTTATTCTTGGTTGATATATAGTATGATGTTATTGATGTCTATTTTCATACTGTTCTGTGAAGAGTGGTCAGGCTAAAGATGTTAGGTTGATTTAGTTTTTTAAAGTTAAAATATGATTTTTTTTATACTATAAGATAATAATAAATCATCTATTGATGACGGAACTCTTTAAGATAAATAATAATATGTTTAATTCTAGGTGTAATTTTGTGTATATAATTGTTATTATTATCTTTATTAAATATATAAATTGTTATTAATTTTTATTAATATATAATTGGTTATTATTTTTTTTAATTACGCTGTAAAGTGTTCTCGTATGAAAAAACTCCCTCCAATCTTTTTGTATGTCTTTGATTGAAGTGTTAGACGATAGAAATCTAACTCTCTCCAATCTTTTTGTATGTCTTTGATTGAAGTTTTAGACGATAGAAATCTGTTGGGGGTTTTTCTGGTAAAATCCCAAAAACAAAAATTAACTGAACACAGAGCAATGTTGTTTTCTCCTCAGGATCTTTTGCACAGGGAAGCCCCAAAAAAAAATTATGAACAAAGCAGAGTTTCTCAACCAACATAAACTTGTATTAATTTATAAACTGCCTAATACAATTGTCTTCCTCTCTCTCAGAGGGATTCACCAAGAACTTTCACCAAAAACAAAATACTTTGTCTGCTTTTACAAATGATTTTTAGGCCACTGTGTAAAATCTTCATTCACATTTACTGCTGTAAAAAGGGGTTTTTACATTTACACATTTACTACTGTAAAATGAAATTTTTACATATGCTGTAAAAATTTCTTACATAACTTTACAAATGATTTTTACGCCACTGTGTAAAATCTTCATTCATATTTACTGCTATAAAAAGGGGTTTTTACATTTACACATTTACTACTATAAAATGAAATTCTTACATATGTTGTAAAAATTTCTTACATAACTTTTCAATCTCAAAAATAAAATTCACACAGTCATTCTTCATTCGCTTTTGCTCCGCTTCATTTGAGCAATACAAAACAAAAAAAAAATTACATTTCAACCCCCTTATATACATATGCATTCTTCTTCTTTTTTTTTAATACAAATCTTCAACCTTGCAGTGCTGTGCAAACCTCTGGTTCTTCAACCCTCGCTGCTGCGAACACAACTTCTTCTCCCGTGTGCAATACCATTGAAAAAAAACAAAAATTACATAGATATATTGTTTGACTTTTTCCCATACTTCCGTAGTAAAAAAAACAATAAAATTAAAACTATTACCTATTTTCTACCAACCATCGTATATATCATCAATTACATTACTGCCGGTCAAAACTTTTACGTCAAGTCAAGTATTAAATTGCTCCTGGTGTAGGCCTGTACGTGACCATCGATTTAATTGAATGGCTGAGATCAATTCCCTGGAGGCCCCATTTGCTCGAGCTTTACTTTCCGGGGGATGGATGGTTTTGTGTTCATACACAGGACGCGTGTCAGTTAGTCGGCATGTTCGGAGGCCCTCTGACAAATACAACCTTTTGCGAAAAGCGGTGCGAAATGAACTTGTGGTTTTCTGAAGTGGTTTTGCTGGAGTTAATGCGGGCAGTTGGAAATTAATATTTCAACACTCCCCTTTAATTTCAACTGTTGGGCATTCAGTCATATGCAAACATTTTCTCAAAAATTCAAAGCTTTTCTGGTCTAGTGGCTTTGTCAGAATGTCTGCTATCTGTTCCTGAGTCCTGCAATGTTCTAAGACAATTTCTCCATTGCTCACCAATTCCCTGATGTAATGAAATTTTGTGTCAATGTGTTTCGTTCTCTTATGAAACACTGAATTCTTTGATAATGCAATAGCTGAGCTATTGTCACAAAAAATCATTGTTGCTTTTGCATGCTCTTGGCTTAAGCTCCTCAACGTCCTTCTCATCCAAACTGCTTGACATGTTGCTGCTGTAGCTGCCACATATTCTGCCTCTGCTGTAGACAATGCTACAATGGACTGCTTCTTAGAAGCCCATGAAATGGCTCCTGAACCCATGTGAATGACATAACCGGAAGTGCTTTTCCGATCATCTACACTTCCAGCCCAATCACTATTAGTGTATCCAACTAAATCTGAATGTTCTGAGACAGTATATAAGATGCCAAACCTTTTAGTACCTTTAACATGCCTTAGAATTCTTTTTGCTGCCTGCCAATGTGCTTCCTTTGGCCTCTCCATGAATCTGGAAATCAAACTAACAGCAAACATTATGTCAGGCCTAATTGCAGTTAAATACATAAGGCTGCCAACTATGCTCTTGTACAAACTAGGATCAAAATCCTTGCTGTTGTCCTATTTGCTGAGTTTTAATCCCATTACTGTGGGAGTAATTGTTGCCTTGCACTCTTGCATATTAAATCTGCCCAACACTTCATTTACATATCTTGCTTGAGAGATAAAAATTCCATTTTTATTTTGATCTACTTCTATTCCTAAGAAGTATCTCAGCAAACCCATGTCAGTCATTTCAAATTCCTCTTTCATGACTGCTTTGAAATTTTCAATGAGGTAGTCATCATTACCTGTAAAAATCACATCATCAACATATAACACAACAATTAGCAATTTACCATCTTTTTCTTTGATGTAGACTGTGGGTTCTACCTCACACTTTTCAAATCCATTCTCTAGTAAATAGGAGTCTATCCTATTGTACCATGCTCTTGGCGCTTGCTTCAGCCCATAAAGAGCTTTCTTCAATTTACACACTTTGTGCTCTTCACCTTTTTTCTCATAGCCTAGAGGCTGTTCAACGTAAACCTCTTCCATTAACACTCCATTTAGGAATGCTGACTTCACATCCATTTGGTAAACTTTCCACTTGTTTTGTGCTGCTATGGACAGCACTGATCTCACGGTTTCCATTCTTGCAACCGGTGCGAAAGTCTCCTCATAATCTCTCCCATACTGCTGCTTGTATCCCTTGACAACAAGTCTTGCCTTGTGCCTTTCTATCTTGCCTTCAGCATTGCACTTGGTTTTATAAACCCATTTGACTCCAATGACTTCTTTACCTTTTGGTAGGTCAACCAACTCCCATGTTTTGTTTCTCTCTATGGCATTCATTCCCTCATCCATAGCTTCTATCCATTTCTTATCTTTAATTGCATCTTCGAAATGAATAGGATCATCAACATGACAATACAAAGCAAACAAGGAATTCATTCCTTCATCATAAATATCACTTAAATTTCTGAATTTCTTACCTCTTTCATTTGGTGTGCAAGTGCTTGAAGATGCACTTGAATTTCCACTTTGTGGTGTGTTTCGAGAAGCACTTTCATTTCTTCTCAAGGGTGTTCCTTGCTGTCCTTGTGTTGGCGCTGATGTTTGGGGAGGTATTTCAGCCATCTCCTCATCATCTTCATCATCAGACAAACAATTTTTAACATTCACTGTTTTCTCTATGCTTCCATCCCAAGCTTCCTCCTCAATAAATTGAACATCTCTGCTCACAAAAAACTTCTTGGTAGATAGGATATACAACCTGTATGCTTTGGATTTCTCACTGTATCCAATAAAAAGACATTTCTCCCCTTTGTTGTCCAACTTCCTCCTTAGCTGATCTGGAATTTGTGCATAAGCCACACATCCAAAAACTTTCATGTGGGTGATTCCTTGCTTTCTCCCACTCCATGCTTCTTCCGACACTTTGTTCATCACTGCTTTTGTAGGACACCTATTCAAAATATACGCTGCACAATTTACAGCTTCAGCCCAATAATCATTTGGCAAATGCTTTACCTTCAACATGCTCCTTGCCATATCCATGATTGTCCTGTTCTTCCTCTCAGCAACTCCATTTTGTTGTGGGGTGTACCTAGCTGTGAATTGCTTATGAATTCCATTTTCTCTACAAAACCGTAGGAATTCCTTGGAGATATACTCACCTCCTCTGTCAGTTCTCAAAACTTTGATATGCAGCCCACTTTGATTTTCCACAAGTGCTTTGTAATTTTGGAATTTTTCAAACACTTCACTTTTATTCTTAAGGAAATAGACCCAAGTTTTTCTAGTAAAATCATCAATGAAATTTAGAAAATATTGGCTACCTGCTAGTGATGGAGTTTGCATTGGTCCACATACATATGAGTGGACAATCTCTAAGGGTGCCTTTGCCCTTATGCTTTTCCCTAATGAAAAACTTTCTCTGTGTTGTTTCCCCAATATGCAACCTTCACAAAGACTGTCTGGTTGCTCTATCAATGGTAATCCTCTTACCATTCCTTTTCTGCTCAACAAATTAAGACCTCCAAAGTTGAGATGTCCAAATCTCAAGTGCCACAACCAATTTTCATCCTTTGGCACGCTTTGGAAAGCTTCTTGGGTAACTGCTGCAATTACTTCTTTGTTTTTCAAATCTGCCCTTATTCTGAGAGGGAACATCCTGTTCCTCGTCAT
>APFE030849314.1:16663-50788 GCA_000404065.3 Pinus taeda | reverse complement strand
ATCCGCAGTAGCTTCATCCTCTGCTTGTGCTGGTTTTTCGGCTTCTATTAAGTCGTAAGTCCCTTGCCAAGTGGTCTTAGCTAGGCCTGCGCATGTAGTGTCGGATATTAAACCTTTCTTACTACTTGGCGTTGATTGTCCTGTGGCTGGTGCGTTTGGAACATTGGTGGCCTTCTTGGACTTTTTCCCCATCATGTTTTGAGTTCTCTAGTAGAAATTTATCCTGCAATAGAGAATAAGATCTGGCGTAACACAGAGATAATAGAGAGACTCAGAGATGATATTCGAACGTAAACGATTGACGTTGATATATCTGGCTTTTGTTAAACGGCGCGGAGACAATCTTTAGGCAAATCTTAGGGCAGGGATTCATTATGTAACCGTATAGGGTCTGCCACCTTTATAAATGCCCATTACTCCGAATTTGATTCGTAAATCTCTTAAAGCGAGTAGAGGACGTATGGGTGGTCGAGTATGAGTGATTATGCCTTAATTACCAATAAATTGGCCTTCCAATCACCTAACTGGCTTTTCATTGAAAATTGTGCTTTTACCGCATCGCAAGGAAAGAGGGGCACGAATGGCTTTAACAATGGGTTTGGATATCGCTTATCGCCGATTGCGATATCGCATTGGCGAAAACCATATGAGCGTTAAGAATGGTACAAGAGGATTGCCGATTGCTGATTGCGATATCGCATCGGCGGGAAGCACAGCGCATATGTGTTTAAAAAGGAGTGGGGCCGATTGCGATATCGCCGATGGCTTTTTCGCATCGGGGATTTACCATGTGGTGCATTAAGGACACATAAGGGTTTCGCCGATTGCCGATTGCGATATCGCCGATGGCTTTATTGCATCGGGGAAAGGGTATATGTCATTTGATGCATTGGTTGTTTACCTTTGCGATGTACGATCTTCCGATAACTTTATCGCCAACACTTTATTTGCGCCTTATGTTGTTTCTTTAAATGAAATAAAGCTTTGATATCAAGTTTATTTTCTAAGAGGGACCCATTCCATATTCTAATGTTTTTTTGAAAAAGATATTTGGTGAAATGGGGGGTTGTTTTGCAAGGCACAACACAGCTACAATTACTTCCTTGTTTTTCAGATCTGCTCTTATTCTAAGAGGGAACATCCTGTTCCTTGTCATCTTCACTTCAGTAATACATCTTTTGCTGGGTGTTATATCCATGATGGTGCATACATCATTCTTAAATAAAACATTGTACCCCTTATGGACAAGTTGTCCAATACTCAAGAGGTTACACCTCATTCCAGGGACATAGTAAACATCTGCTATGGTTTTCTTTTCACCCTTCTTTGTAAATATTTTTACCTCTCCTTTTCCCATAATAGAAATTTTGCTATCAGTCCCAAGTGCGACTTCTGATTTCACATTTTGATCTAAGGCAGAAAACAGGGCTATGTTTCCTGTCATATGGTTGCTGCAACCTGAATCTAAAAACCATATGTCTTCACTATTTGTTTCAGCCATGTTACAAGCTAACAACACATTATTTTGGCTGATATTTTCTCTAGTGATATTTTCACTAGAACTAGTACACATATCATGTTGTTTCTTCCTACATTCATTGGCATAATGCCCATATTTTTTGCAGTAATAACATTGGACATTGGATTTTTCATACCTTTGTCCTTGAGCATGATGTTGTCCTCTTTGTTGGTTGTTGCCTTGGCCTTGGTTCTGATTTGGATTGCTGCCTCTTCCTTGAGCATTTGCTGGGTTATTCCTTCCACCTCTGTTTTGGCTTCTGCCTCTTCCTCTTTTGTTTCCTCTGCCTTAACCTCTTCCTCTTCCAAAGGACATCTTGGTCTTGAGGGCTTGTTCTAGAGATGAGCTTTCATTTCTACTCAACCTATGCTCATGTGTTATCAGTGATGCATGGAGTTCATCAACTGAAAAGTTTGAGAGATCCTTTGTCTCTTCTATGGTGGTGACAATCACATCAAACTTTGAGGGTAGGACCCTCAAAAATTTCTCCACAATCCTCCTTTCTTCAAGAACTTCTCCATGAGTCCTCATGTGTGTGACCAATCCAATCACATGTGTGAAGAATGAGTCAATATTGTCTAACTCTTTCATGTTCAGATTCTCAAAATCTCTCCTCAGCAACTGTAGTTTTGTTGTCTTCACTTTCTCCATGCCTTGATAGGTTGTCTTGAGAGTTTGCCATGCTTCTTTGGATGTCTTAGCCGCTGCTATCCTTGGAAACACACTATGGTCCACTCCTTGATACAAAAATACAAGGGCTTTTGAATCCTTCTTCCTATTGCTCTTTAATAGATCTTTCTCTGCCTGAGTTAATCTATTAAACTCATTTTCATCTGCTGGTTCTTTCAAAACATCTTGAATAATTCCCATAATCTTACAGGCAAACAGGGCTCTCATGGTTATGCCCAATAGTCATGTTTTTCCCATTGAACTGTGGGAATGAGAATAAACATAACCCATGCGTGCTGGTGCTGCCCATCTAGACTCCTTTAACTATGCTTCTAAATCCTTGACTGTGTATTTAAAATACTGATTGTTTCTTCAGCAGTAACACAAAAAACTTTGAGGAATACCTGAATCCTTTTGCCTGAGACTTCACTTTGCTGGAGAAGATTTACTGCTGCAACAAAAGGAACCTTCCTTCAGATTCTTTACACCTTCAAAGAGCCTGGATCTGCTCTGATACCACTGTTGGGGATTTTTCTGGTAAAATCCCAAAAAAAAAAATTAACTAAATACAGAGCAATGCTCTGTTTTCTCCTCAGGATCTTTTGCACAGGGAAGCCCCAAAAAAAAATTATGAACAAAGCAAAGTTTCTCAACCAACATAAACTTGTATTAATTTATAAACTGCCTGATACAATTGTCTTCCTCTCTCTCAGAGGGATTCACTAAGAACTTTCACCAAAAACAAAATACTCTGCCTGCTTTTACAAATGATTTTTACGCCACTGTGTAAAATCTTCATTCACATTTATTGTTGTAAAAAGGGGTTTTTACATTTACGCATTTACTACTGTAAAATGAAATGCTTACATATGCTGTAAAAATTTCTTACATAACTTTTCAATCTCAAAAATAAAATTCACACAGTCATTCCTCGTTCGCTTTTGCTCCGCTTCATTTGAGCAATACAAAAAAAAAAAAAATTACATTTCAACCCCCTTATATACATATGCGTTCTTCCTTTTTTTTTAATACAAATCTTCAACCTTGCACTGCTTGCAAACCTCTGGCTCTTCAACCCTCACTGCTGCGAACACAACTTCTTCTCCCTTGTGCAATACCATTAAAAAAAAACAAAAATTACATAGATATATTGTTTGACTTTTTCCCATACTTCCGTAGTAAAAAAAAACAATAAAATTAAACTATTACCTACTTTCTACCAACCATCGTATATATCATTAATTACATTACTGTCGGTCAAAACTTTTATGTCAAGTCAAGTATTAAATTTCTCCTGGTGTAGGCCTGTACGTGACCATCGATTTAATTGAATGGTTGAGATCAATTCCCCGGAGGCCCCATTTGCTCGAGCTTTACTTTCCGGGGGATGGATGGTTTTGTGTTCGTACACAGGACGCGTGTCAGTTAGTCGGCATGTTCGGAGGCCCTCTGACAAATACAACCTTTTGCGAAAAGCGGTGCGAAATGAACTTATGGTTTTCTGAAGTGGTTTTGCTGGAGTTAATATGGTCAGTTGGAAATTAATATTTCAACAAAATCGCCTGTAACATCCGATTAAAACCTGGTATTATTCAATTACAGAGATTTTCTTACGGCGTCAATTCTGCAGGTTCTTTCGAGCTAGGCATTACAGGTGCTCCAACCGTTTGACAAAAATTGCCTTCGTGGGAGCTCAGGAAAGGCTTCAGCGGTTTTGACTCATTCTCTTCTGCAGATGGGGGTTTGGTTTTCCGCTTCCTCGCCCGCATTCCGCCCCGGAAACAGGGAAAAGTTCAAATAATGCGGCACTTTCTGAAGTAGAGGAAGAGTTGTTGCACCTTCCGAAGTAGAGGGGAAGCCATCGCCTGAACTCTGGAGTGGTGATACCAATCCTCAACCTCTCCCTTGGCTTACAAGAGTGAAACATTGCTCACCTACTGTCTCGGCCATGCTCCTCCATGTCATCGTTTGGCGGGTAATTGGCTTCGTGAGGGCTCTTCATCATTATCTTCCTCTCGCGGTTGCTCTCCTGGCTTCATGCCTCTTATGAAAGTCGTTCTTCTCCCCTTTTTGCTACGAGTTATCCACTCTTATGAGATCCCTCTTGTTTTCTTGTTTGCAGGTGAGTGAACAGTTCTCAATCCAAGTTTGAAGGTGGTTTGAAATTGTCTTCCAGTAAATAACCAGGTGCTCCCTTTCTTTTTCCAAGTTGACAAATTTTATACCAAGCCAACAACTTATTTATTTTTCTATTATTAATGCATGGACCCTGTTTAATTTCTACCCAAGAGTTTCTTGAGGAGGGTTTCAGATTTAGCTATTGCCACTCCAATGATGTTTAGGCAGTTTTAATTGCTTATTGTTCTATGTAAAATCGATGTACTGTTATTGTTGTTATTCTACACTGTATTTAGCCATGTAATCACACTTAGGTTACCGGGTTTTAACAAATCGGGACCAACGGTTAGTCATTTGTTAGATTGGAGTATATTTACATGGAGATAACGACTGTATTCACCTAGATCAGAGTTCAATAGAGAAGCCTTCGTGTGAGCTCGGGAAAGGTTTTCTTGCAACGGCCTTGACTCATTCTCTTCTGCAGATGGGGGCTTGGTTTTCTACTTCCTCGCCCGCGTTCCGCCCCGGAAGCAGGGAAAAGTTCAGATAATGCGGCACCTTCTGAAGTAGAGGAAGAGCCGCAACACGTTCTGAAGCAAAGGGGGAGCCATCGCCTGAAGTCTGGAGTGGTGATACCAATCCTCGGCCTCTCCCTTAGCTTACAAGAGTGAAACCTTGCTCACTTGCTGTCTCGGCAATGCTCCTCCGTATCATAGTTTGGCAGGTAATTGACTCCGCGAGGGCTCTTCATCATCATCTTCCTCTTGCAGTTGCTCTCCTGGCTTCATGCCTCTTATGAAAGTCATTCTTCTCCCTTTTTGCTTACGAGTTATCCACTCTTATGAGACCCCTCTTGTTTTCTTGTTTGCATGTGAGTGAACAGTTTTCAATCCCAGTTTGAAGGTGGTTTGAAATTGTCTTCCCGTAAATAACGAAGTGCTCCCTTTCTTTTTTCTAGGTTGACAAATTTTCCACCATGTTTATTTATTTTTTTGTTATTAATGCATGGACCCTGTTTAATTTCTACCCATGAGTTTCTCGAGGAGGGTTTCAGATTTAGCTATGGCCGCTTCAGTGACGTTTAGGCAGTTTTCACTGCTTATTGTTCTATGTAAAATTGATGTATTGTTATTGTTGTTATTTTACACTGTATTTAGCCATGTAATCACACTTAGGTTACCGGGTTTTAACAAATCCGGAGCAACAGTTAGTCATTTGTTAGGTTGGAGTATATTTACATGGAGATAACGACTGTATTCACCTAGATCAGAGTTCAATAGAGAAGTAATCCCCGTGATGTGTGCAAAATCCTCCATATTTGTGCAAGAAGGAATTGTTCTTCGTTGTCCACATGTAAGTTCATTTTCTTTCCAGACTGTGAATGTTTCACCAATCAACCCATGAATTTGCTTTTATGGATCAAGAAAAGTAATTTTCTATTCAGGATTGCATCTGCAAATTTATAGAATTGACTCGTCTAAAACACAGTTTATGAAAAAATTCTATTCAAATTAACAAATATGACCATAACTGGCTTTTAGGATAAAATTCTATTCAAATTAACAAATATGACCATAACTGGCTTTTAGGATCATGAAGTTATGATTTAATTTTAGTTATTGTAATCAAATCTTAATTTTTGGAGCCTCTTTACCGTCCACTGGAATTGCATCAGCGAAGGGAGATAATTATCTCTGCTTCAAATAAATTTTGCTTTAGCTCTAACTTGACTGAAGGTTCTATTAGAATCAGCCTTAGTCTAATTAAAGTAGCATATGGCTTGTCTCTGACCTTATTGAAATTTTTCATGATTATATTCCATAGTTCTGTTTTCACTAACAATTAGTGAGAATCCACACTCCGCAACAACTTCATGCAAGTCATGTGCCGAAATGCATGAAAAGTTTTCACGTAAGCTACCAGCTTTAATTCTCATGAGAAGAGGTTTTGTAACTTTGGCCAATGTGTACGATTATTTATTGGTATATTGTTTGGAGGTCGGTATCAAATGAGGGTAATTAATCACTGGTCTTGAAAGTTAAAAATTTCACATTCTGCAAAAACAGCTATATATAGGACCTTTAAATCAATGTATATTTATAACTTCCACTTTCTATTTTCCACTCTATTTTAGTGTCCTAAATGCGAATGAGTCCATATTCTTTGGACTATTTTCACTTTATCAGGAGGGTATTTATGTAAAAAGGGTATTTATGTAAAAGATTGTTTTTATTCTACAGAAGGGTATTTGTGTAGAAGATTGTTTTTATTCTACAGGAGGTTTCAAAGCTCAAAATTAATGACTGACCTTGAAAGTTAATTTCACAATATAATCTTTCGGCAAAACAACTATATATACAGGACCTTTAAATCAATGTATATTTATAACTTCCATTTCCTATTTGCCACTCTATTTTAGTGTCCTAAATGCCAATAAGTCCATATTCTTTGGACTATTTTCACTTTATGAGGAGGGTATTTGTGTAGAAGATTGTTTTATTCTACATGAGGTTTTAAAGCTCAAAGTACATCAAAGTGGCTCTGTTGCTGAAAATACAATGATGGCTGCTCACTGACAAAAAGAGTGGCCTCGTCGTTATAAAAATGGTTCCCACTTATGGCCACTAGCATTGAGGAAACGAAAAGAATGTCATTGTCCACTTGACCCAGGTAAAGTTGCAGTTATCTTGAAGGCAATGGGTTATCCGAAGGAGATCCGCATAAATGAGAATATGCCACATCTTCGAGTTATCAACAGTTTCAACTCATTAAGAAAGGAAATCATTAGTGTTACAATGGGCCAAAAAACCCTCCACATACATTGCTGCACTTAAACTGCCAAGAATTTCAAACGAAACATATCACTGATATCATTACAATTAAATGACCAATAAATCGGATCATCAAGCAACAAAATTATTGGAAAAGTTAAATGCACAGTTATGAATTCTGTTTTTTTTTTTTTTTTTAATTCACTGCAAATGTTTTAAATTTTGGATGTTGTCGAGACAGGTGTTGATGATATTGCTAGTTGTTTCATTAAATTTATTGATGAATATTTCAACGAATTAAATGAATGGCTTAATATGATTTGTTCTATTAATGCACGTGTGAGGTGAAATACGATCGTTAGATTTTATGTAAGTTAAGTCGCAAATATGGGAACACGCATCATTCTAGTTATGACAAAAGGAGCGCGTTACAGATTTCCTTAGCATTCGCATCATCGTGAAACACATCGACAATCCCGCAAAGCATTCTAAATTTTGTTTGGGTTTCTGTTCGAATTTAATAATTCTTATAAAAACTTGGTGGGTGTTGTGGATTGAACATGGAAGATACACTTAAAATCTCGATGGATCTATCGTAACCAATGAAAGAGCGCACTATAAAGGATAAATTGCTTTCAACCTCCAAGGATGCCATACTCAATGAAAGCCCATTTGATATATGGTGGGGTACTTTTGACACATTCATTTTACACATTTTTCTGGAGGAAAACCATGTTGCAGATGTGCTATTCAAAAGAGGTGTGACAAGAACTTCAGGGGTCATTTCATATACTTCATACATTCATGACAACCGGATTAACTTCGACCATTTTAATATTTTCTAATCTTACTAATTTTGGTTTTGAATACTTGATATGTTTTTTGAAAGGGCTATTCATGCCTCTAAAATACTATAATTCTCTTAAAAGTCTATTTTGACAGATTGTAAGTAATAAATATTACATGAAAAAACAAAATTTCATTAGATGAAAATTTATATATATGAATTCTCAAAAACAACATATTTTTTCTTCTGAAAAAAGCATTGCATTTTGTTTCTAATTGTTCAAATTAATCTTGGAACAAAATTTGTTATGACTGCTTAATATTGAGTTTAGCAATAATTTGTATTATATTAGTTTTTGCTTGGCTTATTGCTTGTAAAACACTTTAGAGTTGAAAACGATCATGCTTATGTGGAAGAAGAAGTGGAATTGGAACAAGAAAAATAATTCAATGTTGAATGACACCTCGAGCCTTCATGCTGCATATAAAATTGGTAAGGAATTTGGTTTAAATGGTTTTGTTGGATATCTTAGAGTGCATAACTAAATATTATTGGAGAATTTAATTTCAACAACCTATTACTTGTCCATCCAAGTATCATCCCAACTATCTTAATTTAGTTTTCACTTTGTCCAATTTAATTCAATCACTGCAATCATTCATTTATTGTTTATGTCTCCAATATAATCATTGTGCTCAACACGCCCATTAAAACATCATTGAGGTCAGCATATCATAGTTGAAAATTCATTTGGAGCACGAAGTTGGCACAAAGTCAGTTTGCATAAAATGGTAAAGGCACAATTTATTAGTAAGGCACACACCCTTTTTTAACAAATTTGTTTCAAAGGCTTTCTTAAAATAATTGTGATTTAGGTGCGGTTTATTGGTATGCAAACACCTTTGTTTTAACAAATTTGTCTCAAAGGATTTATAAAAGAATGGTGATTCATTTTTGTTTAGAAAGAATCTTATGTTATTTTGTGAAAAAGGGAATTTAAAAAAAGTGTTTATGTAATTTTTTTTGAAAAAGACTCCAAAAGTATTAGAAGGCGCTTCCCTTTGAAAACAACTCTCCTAGCTGCCATGGTGTATCTGTTTGCAACGCCTAATATTACGTTATATGATTAAAGAATCCTCCACCATTAGATTGAAACAATTATTGAACAGTTATAACAAGCTTCCTCTGTTGGAGAAAATGATAAGCGACACATTTGCATCGCACAACACCGAAAGCTCGCAGCAGAGAGGATCGAAGCTTGCAACGGAGAGGATCAATTTGAGATCCTCTACCTCAAATTTATGCAACTCGTCACTACCCTCATGGAATTGAAGTTACCGTCAATTTCCGCCGTCTATGGGCATGCTTTTGCAGGGGGATTTATTTTCGTGTTAGCCCATGACTATAGATTCATGAGAAAGGACAGAGGGTTTCTCTATATGAGCGAGGTAGGCATGGGTTTCGTCATTCCTCGAGTGGCATGTTCATCATTAGGAGCAAGGTTGATTCATGTTACTTGACATAAATTATGTTGGGCAGACCTAATTACTCTGCTCCTATGGCCTTCAAAGTGGTTCTGGTGGACTGTGTTCACAATAATTATGCCAAAACCCTAGAAGCCCCCATTGATGTAGCTGTTAAGATGGGTCAGAAAAAATGCAATAAAGAGGTTTACCTACAACTCAGGCTCTGTCTTTTCTCCGAACCTATGGAGAAACTCTAACTGGTTGCCAAAGAGGGTTCTCCACTACTTTCCCGCTTCTGATTTCTGTATCTTTAAACATTTTTTAAACTTTGTGAACCCCATGCGCCAATTGTTTGAGTACTCAAATATATGAATATTATGTATAATATTTGCATTCACAAAAGCTAGGGCATTCTACAGAGTTCTTGTATCCCCATTTTTATACATTTCCATTTGTAAATTTTGATTCTACAAAGTTCTTGTAGCCCCATTTTTATACACTGCCATCTGTAAATTTTAATTCTCTGCCAAATTAATCAGTGCACAATATTACAATTCTAGAGCGTAGTTCGAAAATTGTGTAATAGACTTAAGCTCATGCTTTTCTAGAGGCTTGAATTAACATTAAAGAAAATTCAAAATCACAAGGTTACTAATGTGACAATTGTATATGACATCCATGTTAAGCCAGCGCTACACAATGATTTTTTTTCTAGATTCAAGAAACTTTATGGCATTAATATAAATTAATGTATGCACTAAATTTATACATGGTTGGACAAGGTATTTGTGCATGAAGATTCCACTTGCTTCACAAGGTTGTTGAAATGTGGCAACAAGAATATTCCAATTTTAATTTGTCCTTGAATTAAAATTGAGAATTAAAATTCTAATTTAGTCTCACCAGCTATTTGAAAAATAATTAATTAATTCATCTTGAGTTAATTAGTTGGAGAAAATAAAACATGAAGCCTTTGTGAAGTCATGCAACAGTTATCCATTTGATTGAGGAAGTTATCCCTTAATTAAGGGGACAAGGATGAGTTGTATTTGAGTTGTAATTAGTTAGTTGAGTTAATTGAGTCAAGTTTGGTTAAATTAGTTCCAAACTATTGGAGGAACTAATTGTGAGTTCAGTCAGTTAATGCATGCATGCATGAAACTAATGTACTCCAGATAACTGAATATTCTCTCATAAATAACTCATGCATGCCAGTTCAGACAAAGACCCAGTTGAGATTAAAGGCAGGGACAACATACTATCAGTTGCAAGAATTTTCCTATAAGAAAATCTCTTGCATGCAGAAGTAATTCATTCTTTGAGATTTGTGTCGTTTTACAGTGTGTTGGAGCAATGTGTGAGATCAGTGTCACACAAGGTTACAGCAGGAACACCCAGGGAAAATTGCGCAAGGAAATAGGAGGCTTGGAGGGCAGAGGAAAGGCATATGAGCTGTCTATTCTATCTATGAATAGCAGTGAAGGATTGTACTGAGAGTTGGATCACTGTGAGAGCTAAAGCTTTGTGTAATCCTGAGATATTTCCACTTGTAGGATAATACAGATAGCAGAGTTTTTAGCTGAGGCTTTCCCCATAGTATTCCTCTGTGTTTCATGTGTATTGATTCTTCTTCTCTGTTATATGTGTTTTGTTTGATCTTGCTCAAATCGATTAAGCTTCCGCAAGTTTGATTGTAGAAGTAGATCAAGTATTTTGCTTTAGTATATTGCATTATCAGGTAACCTACAGTGAGAATTTCTACATGGTATCAGAGAAAAGGTGATCGAAGTAGTAAACAATATAATGAAGAAGGGAAAATTCGAAGTTTGAAGTTATTGGTTGGAGAAGTTAATTCGAATTCTTATCATACCTCTAAGTTCACCAATGGCGTTCAATGGCTTGAGACTCGAGTATGCACTGGATGGCAGCGCAAATTATATATCATGGAAGATTGCATGGAAGCGGTATTAGAAGACAATGGTTTGAAGGATTTCATTCACCAAGAAATCACCAAGCCAGCTGCAGCGAATGCCCAAGAATTGGTTTAATGGAAGAAGTGTGTGGTGAAGGCGAGGTAGATTCTTCTGGAGGGATTTCTAGACCATACTATCTTGAATCCCCATGGGAAGGAGACTTCATTTTCAATGTGGAAGACATTGAAGGATCTCTATCAGAACAGCAGCGACCAGAGGAAACTGGCGTTCAAGGACAAGCTTCGGAAAATCAAGTGTGAAAATGGCGACACTATTTCTACATATCTGAACAAGCTCACCACCTGCAGAGATGAGCTTGGTAGTGTAGGAATAACTACAGCCGACGATGATATGGTGAGTCTTGCTCTCCTTGGTCTTCCTAAGAGTTGGCATAGTTACCAGAACTCTGTGAATGGAAGAGAGAAACTGTTGGACTGGGAAAGACTGTGGTCGGATCTGATGCAAGAGGAGATCAGGAGAAGCACCAGAGATGGTTCTTCATCTAAGCATGATGATGAAGAAAATCTAGCCTTAGCCAGTAAGGCAAGGAAAGGGAAAGGGAAGGCTTCCCATTCCAAATCGAGTTCTTCTCATGGTAGGAAGAAGATTGACAAATCTAAAGTGAGATGCTTTAATTGTCATGACGTGGGTCATTATGCAACTAATTTCCCATTGAAGAAATCCAAGAAGGGATCCTCGAAAGGATCAGAAGATGAGGCACTAGCGTCTTAGTTCGAATTGGCTTTTACCCTCATCACATGTATTGTTTCATCGATGGTGGGTTGTGTTTGGTACCTTGATAGTGGAGCCTCATTCCACATGACCAGCGATAAGAGTTTGTTTAGTACCTTGGAGGAGAAAGACCTCAAGATGCGTATAGAGATGGGCAATGACGGGAAGTACAGTGTTTCAGGAGTGGGCATGGTTACTTTTCAGAGGGAGCATGGAGCTCCTCTCACCTTGACAAATGTGAAGTATGTGCTTGTACTGATGAAGAACTTGGTAGCAGTCGTGATGTTGGAAGACAAAGGCTATGATGTTGTATTCAGTAAAGGAAAGGCATGCCTAAGACACATAGCCACGGGTCAGACCAAGAGGATTGGGATTCGAGTGAAGAATATCTACAAACTAGAGGTAGATGATTTTGCTGCATTGAGTGCGAAAGAGGAATTGATGCAAAGCAAATACATTGGCGAGTTATGGCATAGACGTTTGGGCCACTTGCATCATGGGGCCTTGAAGATAATGCAGCAGATCTCTACCGGACTTCCCAAAGGTAAACTTGAGCAAGTGGACACATGCAAAGGTTGTACCTTGGGAAAGTACGCCAAGTCTTCCTTTCATGATCAAGATAGTCAAGCTGAGGTGATCTTAGAGCGAGTTCATACGGATGTGTGTGGACCATTCTTGACAGCATCCACTGCAAAACAAAGGTATTATGTGATTTTCATTGATGATTTTTCTCGTAAATGCTGGCTCTATTTCATGCAGAAGAAGGATCAAACATTCTCAAAGTTTTGTGAGTTCAAAGCTTTGGTTGAGAAAGAATCTAAGAAGAAGATCAAGGCCTTGAGGAGAAACAATGGTGGAGAGTATGTCTCTCAAGACTTTAAGGACTTCTATGTAGCGGAATGAATTAAACGGGAATTGACGACACCTCATAACCCATAGCAGAATGGGATGTTCAAGAGGAAGAACATAACGATTGTGGGGGTAACTTGGGCAATGTTTCATGACCAAGGCCTACCACTTCATTTGTGGGCTGAGGCATGCAACACACCAGTCTATTTGCAAAATAGAAGCCCAGAACACATACTTGGTATGAAGGCACCAGAAGAAGCTTTCTTCAGGAAGAGACCAGATGTGAGTCACTTCAGGATCTTTGGCTCATTGGTATCTTGCCAAGTGACCAAGGATGCCCATAAGAAACATGAGCCGACAGCTGAGTTGGGGATACTTGTGGAGTACACTAATACACCTCACAACTATCGGGTGTACTTGCCTACTAGTCAGAGGACAATGGTACACAGAGATCTAAAGTTTGATGAGCAGAAGGCCATTCGAGTTTCCCTTGAGAGGGAGATCCAACTACAGGTTGTGGAGGAACTTTTGGTTCCTAAGGAGGAGGAGCCTCAAACTGATGCGGAGAAGCCACATGCAAAGGTTCTAGGAGTGGAGGCATCCACTCAAGCAGAGTCTTACAGATATGGACAAAAGTGCTCAAGGGAAGCTGACAGATTGTTAGTGGATGTGAGAGAGAATGTGGGAGAACCATCTTCTCAGCGCAGACAGAATAGGTCACCTGATAGGTAAATTGGATATATGGCCCTTGTTGGAGAATGTATTGAGACTCAGCCATCTTCCTTTGAGGAAGCAGTGCAGCAGCAGATTTGGGTTGATGCTATGGTGGAGGAGTATGACTCCATAGTTCGGAACAGTGTTTGGCATGTGGTTCCAAGACCAGAGAACAAGTCAGTTGTGAGTTCCCGTTGGCTTTACAAAGTAAAGCAAGATGTTGATGGTAGTGTGGAGAAACATAAGGCAATATTTGTTGCCCATGGTTTCTCATAGGTCGAGGGGATTGACTACGATGAGACTTTTTCTCTTGTATCAAGGTACTCATCTATCAGATCGATATTGGCACTATCATCACAGATGGGTTGGAAAATCCATCAGATGGATGTGAAGATTGCATTCCTTAATGGCAAGATTGAGGAAGAGGTGTACATTGAGCAGCCGAAAGGTTGAGACCTTCGATCGTGAGTCACATGTGTGCCGACTCAAGAGAGCTTTGTATGGGCTGAAGCAATCACCTCGTGCTTGGTACATTGGGATCGACAACTACTTCACCGGGTTGGGCTTCACAAAGAGTGAAGCGGATGCAAACCTATACCACATCATGGTGGAAGGTAAACAGTTGATCATTGTTCTTTATGTTGATGATCTCATATTGACAAGTGATGATCAGTTGATCATGTCTTGCAAGGAGGACCTTGCAAGAGAATTCGAGATGAAAGACATGGGTCTCATGCACTACTTCCTTGGCATGGAAGTGTGGCAGAAGGATGAGGAGTTGTTTGTGTCTCAGGGCAAGTATGCCAATGAGATACTTAGGAGATTCTACATAGAGAAGTGCAAGCCCATGTAGACTCTTCTAGCAGGTAACTGGAGGAAGGAGGATGCTACTTTAGGAGAAGTAGTAGAAGCTACTGTCTACAGGAAGTTTGTGGGTTCACTGATGTTCTTAGTGAACACATGACCATATTCGTGCTATGCGGTGAACCAACTGAGTCAAACTATGGTTCAGCCTACCAATTTGTTTTCGAAGGCAGCTAAGATGTTTTGAGATACCTAAGAGGCACATCTCAGTATGGATTATGGTATAGACGGACAGAGGGAGTGAAGCTACAGGGCTTCACTGATGCAGATTGGGCAGGGAGTCCGTCAGATCGGAAGAGCACATCAGGAGGAATTTTCAACTTTGGGTCAGCAGCAGTTTCTTGGTATAGCAGGAAATAGATATCAGTTTCACTCAGCTCGGCAAAGGCTGAATACATGGTTGCAAGTCAGGGAGCATGTGAGGCCATCTGGATGCAGAAACTTCTAGTTGGTTTGTTTGATCAGAGGATGGATCCAACTATGATAATCAGAGTGTTATGCTCTTAACCTGCATATGATACCCAAATACAGAATATGCAAAGAAAAGATACCCAGAGCACAGAATAGCAATGATTTTATTATTCAGAGAGTAATGTTCACTTGCCTCTTCGAGGGGGCAACCTCCAATAGAGCAGAGCTCGATTACAAAATAAGACACGATGCTCCTCGCAGCGAGTCTCTATCCTTTATATATGACTCATACATGCAATACCAGGGGCCAATACTGTGGTAATAATAATACCATATATCTAATTCTACGGCCCATTTGCAACTAACTGTGGTTCCGTTATTAATTGCGGATTAACCACTTACAATTATTAATATGGGCTTTATTGACTCTTGACTATGACGTGATCCCATTACATAAATAAGGGGGTTAGGGTGGGACCCTAACACAGAGTTGTATTAAACTCTCTGAGAATCCAGTATTTCATGACAGGTCCAAGCATATCGATATTTGGTATCATCATCTCAGGGACTGTGTGGCGAGGAGGATCATGTTGTTGCAGTATATTTCGATCGAGGAGCAAGATGCTGACATTTTGACTAAGGTATTGTCAAAGTGTAAAATCAAGTTATATAGAGACAAGATGAGGGTGGCAGATAATGCGTTTCTTGTTGAGAGGGAGTGTTGAAATGTGGCAACAGAATATTCCAATTTTAATTTGTCCTTGAATTAAAATTTGAATTTAGTCTCGCCAGCTGTTTGAAAAATAATTAATTAATTCATCTTGAGTTAATTAGTTGGAGAAAATCATATATTAAGTCTTTGTGAAGTCATACAACAATTATCCCTTTGATTGAGGAAGTTATCCCTTAATTAAGGAGATAAGGATGAGTTGTAATTAGTTAGCTCAGTTAACTGAGTTAAGTCCAGTGAAATTAGTTCCAAACTATTCGAGGAACTAATTGTGAGTTTAGTAAGTTAATGCATGTATGCGTGAAACTAGTGTATTCCAGATAACTGAATATTCTCTCATAAATAACTCATGCATGTCAGTTCAGACAAAGACCCAGTTGAGATTAAACGCAGGGACAACGTACTATTAGTTACAAGAATTTTCCTATAAGAAAATCTCTTGCATGCAGAAGGAATTCATTCCTTGAGATTTGCGCAGTTTTACAATGTGTTGGAGCAGTGTGTGACATCAGTGTCACACAAGGTTACAGTAGGAACACCCAGGGAAAACCGCACAAGGAAATAAGAGGCTTGGAGGGCAGAGGAAGGGCCTATGAGCTGTCTATTATGTCTATGAGCAGTAGTGAGGGATTGTACTGAGAGCTGGATAGCTGTGAGAGCTAAAGCTTTGTGTAATCCTCAGATATTTCCACTTGTATGATAATATAAATAGTGGGGTTTTTTAGTTGAGGCTTTCCCCATAGTATTCTTATGCGTTTCATGTGTATTAATTCTTCTTCTCTGTTATATGTGTTCTGTTTGATCTTGCTCAAATCGATTAAGCTTCCGCAAGTTTGATTGTAGAAGTAGATTTAGTATTTTGCTTTAGTATATTGCATTATCCGGTAATCTACAGTGAGAATTTCTACAAAGGTTACTAATTTGACAATTGTATATGACATCCATGTTAAGCCTACACAATAATTTTTTCTCAGATTCAAGAAACTTTATGGCATTAGTATAAATTAATGTATGCACTAAATTTATACGTGGTTGGACAAGGGATTTGTGCTTGAAGATGCCACTGGCTTCTCTATAAATGGTGACATTGATGTGCATACAATTGTTGTTGCTTCCTTGCTTGTCTCACATCCAAGCTTTTCACCTCAAAGAATTCTAGACATGTCAGAAGAATGGAGAGCTCCACCTTTGCCAGAAGGCCCCATGGATCTTTTCATTGGGATACTCTCTGCAGGCAACCACTTTAGAGACTGGATGGTTGTCAGAAAAATATGGATGCATTCTAAACTTGTTAGATCATCGAATGTTGTGGTCCATTTTTTTGTTGCCTTGGTAAGTTACTGTACATTTATTTCTACTAGATTGTTTTCGAAAAGAGTTAATAGAGTGATGGAATGATGAAATTAATTGTCATTTAACTATCTCTATCGAAATTCACTGCATATAAATATTATTAAGAGGAAATACTATGACAGAGTGGCATATCATTTATCATCAAAGAAGATAATTGTCTTAAGATGAAAAACTCCTGAGCAAATCCTTTCAAAAATCTCAAGAGGTGGCCTTGAACACTCTGTTCATGAAGAAGCAAAGGAACAGATAGTTAATAAAGATTTGTTGTACCATTCAAGTTGGGTTCAAATCATCAAGGTACAAGTTGCCCCAAATATGTCCTATAGCAATAAGTAAACATGAGAGCAATCGATTTTGGCAATATTAACTACAAGAAGTCTTCAAAAAAGACATCCGAAAAGGGGTGGTAACTAGAGAGAAATGAGGACTCCTTTGAGTTAGGGTGGTTTTTTGTAGCATAATGGGCCAAGGAGCCCATAATTCCTAGTTTAGACCGTTGTCCTATTTCCAACAATGCCTCTCTAGCCTCGATTGTTTTAACTTTTGGCATCCCCATTTCTCACATTTTCTTCCCATATTAACTTTTGGCGTCCCCATTTCTCATATTTTTTTCCCAAATATCTTTGTTCTTCAATACTAAAGTGGCCGAAAATCCTCATCCTCCTTAGTTGAGGCAGTTTTGGGAGGTTTCTTAAGATCCACCACTTGGTTTGTCTACTTTGGACAAGCCCCTATAAGGTAGCCAAAAAAATCACAGTGTTGACATTGGAATGTCGTGTTTTTCTAAATCCAATGGTTGCAGCCACTATGTTGCTTGTAGGTTGAGCCTTATTATATTTTGGCGAGTTTTTACTTATATTTATCTTCATGAAAATTTTGGCATAGGTAGACAAGGCTTCTTCAACCCTTGTGCCATCATAGTTTCATGTTCTTTCAAAAGGCTTCCACCTAGAAATGACTGAGGGTTATGATGATCTTTACCCACACTGAATTGGATGAGATTGGAACTGTGGCCAAATTAAATTCTGGAAACCACTATTTTATGTTAGAACCACATTCATTCTGGAAAAATTGTTTTATGTTAGAACCACCATTCTGTAAACATTGTTTTATGCTAGAACTGCATTCATTATGGAAACATTATTTTATGTTAGAACCGCAGGCATTTTGGAAACATTGTTTTATGATAGACATACATTCATTTTGGAAACTATTGTTTTATAATAGACCTGCATTTGCAGACAACCACGCCATATTGTCTTGGGTCCAATTTCTCTTTTCATGTGTTGTAAAAGACACGAGTAAACATCAGAGCAATTGATTTTGGCATTTTTAACTACAAGAAGTCTTTAAAAAAGACATCGAAAAGGGGGTGGTAACTTGGAGAGAAATGAGGAACTATGTAAGATTTAGGCTTCTGAATTCTTTGGGCTCCTTTGCGTAAGGGTGGTTGTTTGTAGCATAATGGGCCAAGGAGCCCATATTTCCTGGTCTAGATTGTTGTCCTATTTCTAGAAGCGCCTCTCTAGCCTCGATTGTTTTAACTTTTGGCGTCCCCATTTTTTAGATTTTCTTCCCAGATGACTTTGTTCTTCAATACTAAGTGGCCGAAAATCCTCATCCTCCTCTGCTGAGGGAGTTGTGGGGCGTTTCTTGAGATTCAACAATTGGTTTGTCTACTTCGGACTATAAGATAGCCAAAAAAATGGCAATGTTGACACTGGAATGCTGCATTTTTCTAAATCCAATGGTTGCAGCCACTGTGTTGCTGGTAGATTGAGCATTATTAGATTTTGGCGAGTTTTTTTCTTATATGTATCTTCATGAAACTTTTGGCATAGGTAGACAAGGCTTCTTCAACCCTTGTGCCATAACAATTTCATGCAACTATTTAACTGAAGTCTTCATTTTCCCTATTTTTGCATGGCTTATAAGCATTATTTTGATCATTGTTCTCTCAACATGGTGTTCTAAAGTTAAAAAGCTACATGTATTGATCATTTGACAATATTTTCTGTTTTCTAATCAGAAATTCATTTTTATTTGATCAACTTAACATGTCCTGAGTGAACTATAAAGTGAGATGAGGTAGCGAGAGAGAATTGTCAGGGTGTTGGTTTGTCTTTACACCTGATATGATCGTCCTTACATTTCCAAGACAATATTTGTCTTCATTTCATGTTATATATGGTCTTTGATCTGAAGGCATTTTTCACCCTGTAATTCACGTTTCCAGGAATTTTCACACACATATTTGCATGTTTATATGCTCAACATAAGTATACAACAAGAAAAGTTTAGTGGGATTTGGTATTTTTTCCATCATTGAGTTATATAGGATGTGAGACCACAAGGTTTACATGCCTGTTTATGAAACTGGGTTTATCCTTTGCTTAGAGATCAATAATAAAAGCGTACCTAGTTTTGATATGGATCCATTTTGGGTTTATACAGAATTTGAGGTCACTGGATTTCGCATATTGGTGATCAAAGGAGTTCTTGCATGTGCAATAATTATGGAAGGATATAATATGAGAAATTTCATGACACACAAAAGTGCAATAATTATGGAAGAATATAATATGAGAAATTTCATGACACACAAATCCATGTGAAGTCTTACTTATGATAAAAAAGAAATACCAATAAAGAAACAAAATTGTATAAAATTTTCACTTCTTTCTTCTATGATATTCTTTCTTATGCCATTGCCTTACGGCGTTTCCTTTGCAACATGTGGTGCAAATGCTAGTTTTAACATTGCAAATTAAATATCTATCATTAAAACTAATATACGAATGAAATGTACAACATTATTAAAATCATTTGAAATGTTAACCATGATAGGTTAATAATTGTTCTTCCACATAATCTCCTGATGAATGAGTTGGTTGTTGTAGGCCTATTAATTCCATCTATCTTCCCCAACTAGTCAGCCCAAAGCAGTACATTTTTAATGGTATCTATATTAACGATTATCAATATTTTCTAAATTCAGGTTTGTGTGATCCATAATGAATTAGTAAAAATCACATAACAGAATTTTTTGGCGGACGCGGTTTGAACCAACGAGTGTGTTCATCATTAGGACCAACGAGTGTGGTTCACCATTAGTACCAAATAAGAGACAAACCATGGTAACGAATTAAATAGAGTGCAATATAGAGACCAAAATTTCAAATAATGGCAACAACTTAAATAGAGTGCAATGTAGAGACCAAAATTTCAAATAATCGCTATTTTTGAAAAATAATATTTAAATTATGATATTAACAAATATTATTAAATGTATAAACCAAAATTTCAACTAACATTTTATTTTAATAAATTAATTTTAAACATTATTTTTCAAAACTAGTCATTTAATATAGTTGTAACTTAATAATATTTGTTTTTAATAAATTTATATCATAATTTAAATATTATTGACTTTGATTGTTTATTTATTTATTATCATGTTTATACCATTAAAATAATTTTTACATAATATTTTATTTAAAAAAAATTAATTTAAATATTATTTTCAAAATCTACTATTGTATAGTCGCTACTTAATAATAATTCTTTTTGATAAAATAATATCATAATTAAAACATTATTGACTTTGACTTTTTTATTCTTGTTACTTATATTTATATAATATTTGAATTTAATAAATTAATTTAAATATTTTTTTCAAAAATAACCGTTATTTGAAATTTTGGTCTATACATTGCACTCTATTTAACCTGTTGTCATGGTCTGTCTATGTCTTGTCTCTGTCTTGATGATAGTCGTTATTTGAAATTTTGACCTATAACTCTATTTAAGTCGTGGTTGCCATGGTCTGTCTCTTCCCCTGGTTGTGATGATGAACCACACTGGTTGGTTTGTTCCAAACACATCGGCCAATGATTCGCCAAAAAATTATGTTATGTGATCTATGTTAAGACTTTGCGTAATTCATTATCAATATTTTTACATTGAGTTGGCTTTTTATATTAACTTGAATTTTTTTTAGAAATTTTAAAATAAATACACAAGTATCATGGGAACAATTTTTTCAATATTGGTGGCCATTTACAATTTTACATTATGTTGGACTTTTAAGAAATTTAATAGTAAAGATAAAAGTTAATAGGGTAGCAATTTTAGTTTAGTTTTGATGGTATAATAATTTGGCTAAAAAAATGTATATATAAAAAATAGCATAGTAATTATAAATAAATAATTTATAAATGTGAAAATATGAAAAAAATAATTAAATTAAAATTTATTTAATGCTTTATTATTATTATTATTATTATATATATAATAATATAATGGTTAGCATACATATTAAGATTCTTAATTATGGAGATTTATTCTCTCTTTATCATAGAGATTATTAACATGCAAATAGACTTTGTTCCAATAACATGGGCCCCATATCATGGTAAACTAATACCACATGGCCAAAAAACCATAACTAATGTTCATATGACAATTTTTTAATTCATCAATTTAATTAAAAGAGAAGAAAATGCATAACTGCGTTTAAAATAAATCTCAATTTCTCAGTTTTTGATATATGTCTACTATTAAAGCTAAAAATATTCTAAAATATTTCATGAAGGTTAAATCCCACTATCCATTTAATAATCTGTGATAATTGAGCTGAGAGGCTCATTCTAAAGCCAGTATGATGCATAATGTTGTTCGTTCGTCATCAAAGTTGAAATTTTGCTTATGTCAGCCCAAATAAAAATGTTAAAAAATTAAAATAAATAAATAACTATATAGAATATTTAAAGAATGTGGGTTCATAAAAAAATTGCACGTGAATAAATTGAATCCCTCTTTGCTCATGTTAGATCCATATTTAAGATAGATCTACACTAGTTAAATTAAAATTATAAAAACCTTATTCCAAAATACACACTTGTAATGTAATTATTTGTGACTTAATCAATGAGATAAAGTGTCACTTTAAAAATAGATGGATTCAAATTTAAATGACTTAAAGTTCTTTTATGGTGTAAAAGATGTTTGTCTTCTTAAAATTTGTTTTTTTAATGAATACAAGAATTTAATCTATGTTAATTTAAACACACTTGTCTAGGCAAGCGACAATTTATCGTCGGATCCAATGATTTTTTTTCAAAGAATATGAAATGGTAGTGTATGGATTGATTTTTTTAATGGTGGAAATGGATTCAACACCCTCAAAAACCCCTGAAGCACCTAAAATTCTGAAACTTGACCATTGTAATTTGGATTTCCAAATACTTTTGTTGAATTTCATCAAAATCATTCTAGATAAACCATTCTTTGGTGAAATCATCGTATGTTTAGACTACACTAATAGGGACTTGTCTAGGCAGACGACAATTTCGTGTGGGCGACAATTTTCTCATTGGAATCCATCAATTGTTTTTCAAAAAATTTGAAACTGGAAGTGTTTGAATAATTTTTTTTTAACAGTGGAAGTGGATTCAACACCCTCAGGACCCTTGAAGCACTAAAAATTTTGAATCTTATCAATTGGAACCTGAATTTCCAATTATTTCTATCAAATTTCATCGAAATCATGTCGGAAAAACCATTCTTTTCCAAGCGAAGTCTTCGCCTACTTAGATTACACTGATAGATACTTGTCTAGGCAAGCGACAATTCTGCCCCAACGGTGATTTTCTTGTCGGAATCTGGCAATTTTTTTTTCAAAAAAGTTGAAACTGAGAGCACTTGATTTGTTTTTTTAATGGTATTTAGTTTGTAATAGGGCTTCTAGAATTTTGATTTAATCATCAATAATTATTAAATGAATGGTAGGGATTTAACTTAATGAAATATTCTAGCATATTCTTAGTAGTGTTCACAAATCAGATGTTGAATCTCCATTGATGTCTATCCACGTTTACCGGAGCGGTTTAACTTATATAGTTACGTTAGTATATATGTATATTGATACAACCAACTTAGATCCATCTAACACTGGATCTATCATGTGCCGAGAGGGATTAAATCCCTCGAGGTGCAAACCTTCTTTTTGGAGTATAGAATTTGAGGAAAGGTTTGCACCTCAAGGGATTTGATCCCTCTTGGTGCATGATAGATCCAGTGTTAGATGGATCTAAGCTGGTTCCAAGTGAGGGCAACAATGCCACATTTTTAGATTATCATTATTATGTATATGCTTGAGATTAACTTCAAAATTCGCATTATGTTTCTTTGCTTGGCATGACCATATCATTATCTTCTTTAATTTAGTCTGTGTTGCTTGCCTTGAATGACTTGCACATCTTTGTTTAGATGGTTTAAGTGGTTTGTATGTTTATGTGTTTGGATTTGGATGATAATGTTTTTGAATGTTACATTTTTTGTGTTATTAATGTCCTTTTAAGTATTACTATATATCTTGAAAATAATTTTTCTTAACAATCTACGATGTCAAGATTAACAACATCTAATGCATCTAATGCGGGAAATCAAATAAGATTAGAAAACAATATCTACATTGAAATCAATGCATCTAAGGCAAGCAATCAAATGAGAATAAAAATCAACATCTACATCTACATTAAAATCAATGCATCAAGTGAAATCAATCAAATGGAATTAGAAATCCAAATCTACATTGAAATAAATGCATCTAGTGTAAGCAATAAAAAATGATTAGAAATCAACATCTACACTGAAATCAATGCATCTAGAACAAGCAATCAAATAGGATTAGAAATCAATTTCTATACTGAAATCAATGCATCTAGTGTAATAAATTGAATAAAATTATAAGAAAACATCATCTAAACTGAAATCAATGCATATAGTGCAAGAAATATTCTTCCCTCTCTCTCCCCTCCATCTAATCTTGATTAATATTTTTAATAATTTACAGTCTTAAGATTAACAACCTCCAATCCATCTCATGCAAACAATCAAATAGGATTAGAATACAACATCTACATTGAAATTAATGCATCTAATGCAAGGAATCAAATAAGATTAGAAATCAACGTCTACACTAAAATCAATGCATCTAGTGCAAATAATCAAATATAATTAGAAATCAACATCTACACTAAAATCAATGCATCTAGTGCAAGCAATCGAATAGGATTAGAAATATCCATCTACACTAAAATCAATGCATCTAGAGCAAGCAATCAAATATGATTAGAAATAAACATCTACACTGAAATCAATGCATCTAGTGCAAACAATCAAATATAATTAGAAATCAACATCTACACTGAAATCAATGCATCTAGTGCAAGCAATCAAATAGGATCATAAATCATCATCTACACTAAAATCAATGCATCTTGTGTAAGAAATCTTCTTCCCTCTCTGCCCCTCCATCTATATCTATATCTCCCTTCATATCTCCTTCTTTATCTCTCTATCTTACCCCACCTAAACATACACGATCTCTCTCTCCCTCTCTCCCTCCTTCTCTCTCTCTATATCTCTCTTCTTCCCTCTCTTCACCTCCCATCTATATCTCTATCTCCTTTTGCCTCTCCTTTGCCTCTCTATATCACCCCCAAAGCATACACACTATTTCTCCATCTCTATCTATCTCTCCCTTCTATTTCTCTTACCTACCTCTCTCCCCCCCTCCAACTCCCTCTCTCTCCCTCCATCTCTCCTCTCTGTCATGTCCTCTCTCTCTTCCTTCCTCTCTGTCCCTTTCTCTCTCACCTCACTCTATCTCCCCCCTCTCTCTTTACCCTCCAACTCTATCACTACCTCCCTCCCTCTCTCCTCTCTCTTTCTCTCCTCCTTCCTTCTATCTCTCTTTCTTTGTCTCTCTATCTCACCCCAAAACATACACACACACTCTCCATCTCTCCCTTGTCACTCCCTCTCTCCTATCTCTTTCTCTCCCACTTCCTTCTATCTCTCTTTCTTTGTCTCTCTATCTCACCCCAAAACATACACACTCTCTCTCCATCTCTCCCTTGTCACTCCCTCTCCACTTTTCTTTATCTATGTCATTCTTCTTCACTCCCTCTCTCCCCCTCCAACTCTCTCTCTATCTCTCCCTCTCTCCTCCTCTCTCAAGTCCTCTCTTTGTTCCTTCCCCTCTATCCCTTTCTCTCCTACCTCCCTCTATCTCCCCCCATCTCTCTTTCTCTCTCTCCCCCATCTCTCTCTCCCTCTCTATCTTCCCTCCAACCTTGTCACTATCTCTCCCCCCCCTCTCTCTTACCCTTCTCTCACTCTCTCACTAACCTCTTTTTCTCTCTTCATTCCTCCTCTTCCCTCTCCTTCATTGTATCTCCTCCTCTCCCTTGTGTTGTGGCCACCAACAACCCCCCTCCTTATATAGTGTTATTGCTAATACTAAATAAGTGGGGACCCTTTGTCAAAAATTTAAAAAAATCAATTAGTGCTTATATTTCCTTTTGGATAAAGCTTACCATCATGGACTTAGGAAAATACCTTTGAAAAATCTAAAAAAGCTTAAGTTTCATGATGAAGGAAATAAAGTCACTCAAGAAATATCGAATCGCGCAAAGAATGATAGGATGCCTTCTTATGAGCTAAAATGCAAGATTGCGACGCGAAACTCCATCGCATCGCATACATTAATAAGCACTCACGTTGAAAAACCTTAAAATCGCCAATATGCGATATCGCATATCGCAAAATCACATAAAATACACATAACGATTAAACAATATTGCGATACTGCGATCTTGCAATCTGCGATACTGTGATCTTGCGATCTGCGATACTGCGATCTGCAATAATGCGATGCAGCGATATTGCGATCTTGCGATCTGCGATAATGCGATGCAGCGATATAGCGATAATGCGATGGTGCGATCTACGATACTGCGATGCAAATCACAAAATCATTCCATCGCAGATTTTCCTGGCTCAATATTCAAGAAAAAAGCTTTTTCCATAAACATAGAACTAGTCACGCGCTTTAATGTTAATTAATGACTTATATGCCAATTGTTAATAAAATATGGTTTTGTGTTTATCGAAGAGCCAGTTCACGTAAAGTGGCGTGTGTTTGCATATCTTTGGCATTTAAAGCTTTCCCGTCATTATTTTTATTATCACTTTCACCTCATTTGTAAAACTGCAGGAACAAAGAACAAAAGGTTATACAAAGCAGTATGTAGGAAACTATGAGGAAGAAATGCAGGACTCCAATTTCCATCTGGAAAGGCACAAGGAAGAGAATCCTAAGGTAATAGGATTTGCGGCTACTACAGGCCCATCAAGGTCGGGTGAAACATCCGTTACAGATTTAGCTTGTTCATTCCTGCACTGGATAGCAGCAAGGCCCCAAATTCTCACATACACGGACAGTGTTGATAATAGAGATGAACAGTTTAAGGCTCAGGTCAAAAGCTTCCGGAATCATTATCTTCACAAAGTTTGAGATTTATATCTCCCAAAAGGCGCAAAAGGAAAAAAACGCGTCAAGGAAGTCTGGATCAAGAAACAGAGGCAGTTTCCGATGCGCGATTAGCGCTAGGCACTAATCGTGCATCACTGAGAAAATTGCTCAAAACGGAAAGCTTCCAATTGCTCAGTTACCTACAAACCCCAAAAAATTGCAAGAGGCGACGCTAGAAACAGAAAGCTAAAGAAAAGGTAGAAGCAATTTCAGGGTTAATCAATTTAAATTGGGAATAATATTGGGCATACATGGTAAAGTCACATAGTCAACGGATGATTCCCAAATACGTCATCAATTCTGTCGAAAAGATGGCGCCAGATCTTGCTAATTCCGTTCTCTCAGCACAATTATAAGCTGAAGTCGGTCAACCGACTCTTCTCAGGCAAATGTTGAATGCTTGCGATATTAAGGAGCAAATACAAAAATAGTTAGATGTTAGATTTAATTTTAGAAATAATTTTATTTTATTTTTGCTTAGAAAAAGGACGGTCATTTAAACCGCATCCTGAATTTTTGTAATAAGTTATTTTTAGTTTTAGTTATTAGTATTTAAACCCTTCTCATGCATTTAGAGAAGGGTCTAGAAATTTGTCAAAAACTTGTCCTCAAAACATGCACTTTTGCAACCTCTGAGGAGGTTTTGATGAATGAATGGAACAGGATTTGTTAATGTTTGCATTTAATATCTGCTACTGATGTTGCACTTTTGTACTCTTAGTGGATGTTAGATCAAGGAGAGATAAATCATTGTCGCTTGAAGCTCATGAGTAGGACTAGTTATAAATGGTACTTTTATCTCTTAGCCATTTTTGCTTATGCATTAAAGTGATATTCAGTTTTAGTTGTTTATATATTAATGCGTTAATGCCTAAGTTATCATTTGGCACTTTTGTACGATGATAGCTATTTATTTATGCTTAATGTATGAATATCTCATTATGTGATATGTTTTTCACAACTGTTTCGTCTAACTTTTTATACGAAGTGGTTCATCTTTATTGAATTCTTTTCTCATAATAGCTGAATGATCTTTATTACCAGTTGTTATTTGAAATCTTTTTAGATCACATAATAGAAAAATTACACCCCGGGTTAGTATAGACTTAGATGTTTTCTGCTTATTAGAATACAATAGCATAGCACTAGATTAAAGTTAGAATTAGAACATCTTAATTAGAAATCGTTAGATCAGAAATATCAAATTCTACACACAGACACTCATAAATTGGGAAACTGGTTCCATATCCCCAGTAGGACCCGCTATACCAAACGGATAAGGAGCTGCCAACCAAGGTCCGGACCGAGCGGGTATCCCCTTGTTGTAAACCCGATTTTTGGGGCTTCAACATATTTGGCGCTAGAAGGAGGGCCTGAACTATGAATGGCAAGTAAATCTAAATTTAAATACCATTCTGAGAGTAAATCACCCTCACCATCTCCCCCGACTTCTCTATTACACTTAAACCCAGAGTTGGAAGTCGTTGGAGCATCAACCGCTGCTACAAACCCTAACATTTCAAAACAATCTATTATCGAACCTCCTGAAGTCGAATCTCTGATTCACAAACTTCAGCGATTTTCTATTTCTCCTCAAAGATCTGATAAATATCAAGGCAGCGTGACTTCACAATATAACCCTGCTCATCCCCTGACCAGATTAAAGAGTGAAAAGTTTGGCGTTCAACCAACCGAATTACCTCTACCCAAAAGAAAAAGAGAAAGGAAATCACCTAAAGAGTCTGATAGTGAGACTCTTTCATCATCATCATCCATCTCAACCTCTTCACAGTGAAGTCAACCATCCACTCCTCCTAAATCATCTGCAATCGTAATACCCTCATCTTCCCAACAACAGGGATCATCTTCTACACTTTCCTCTGTTAGTAGATCAGCGATGGCCCAAACTCCATGGAACAACCCTGGGGAAATCTTAATGCCTGCACCCTTGAGTCAAATACCGGCCCATCCTGAGAAATGGTTGCCTAAGTTTAATCCTGAGGTAGGCATGCTAGCAGAAGAGCATATAAACAATTTTATGCTATCCGTTAATCTCAATGGTGTTACCAACAAAGATGTTGTTGTTCGACTTTTTCCTTATACTCTGCAAGGAACAGCCAGATCATGGTATTTCTCATTACCCTCTGGATCTATCACTAGTTGGGACATCTTCCAAGAACAATTCCTGACCAAGTTTGGTGATGATAGGTCTACGGCAACGCTAATCAATGACCTATCCAACCTTAGGGCCGAATCAAGGGAACCTATCAAAGATTTCAATTTACGGTTCAATAAAATCTTAAAAAAAATTCCTACTGCTTCTCAGCCTAGCGAAGAAGTGCTAAGTGAATGGTATATCATTGCTTTACCATCGAACATAGCAATCTTCGTGGACAGGGCTAATAAAACAAATTTAGCCGAAAACATGAAAGAAGCAATAGTAGTAGATAAACGTATAATAGCCCTAGAGAAGAAATCCGCGATAGAGGAACAGAAATCCAAGAAAGTCACCTTCAAAGAAGATTCCAAGAAGAAACAAGCAAAAGATCCATTCGATTTGGAAGGATTGCAAAAGGTTTTGAAGACCATGTCCAATGAAATGGTCGACAACAAGAAGCAAGTAGCAGAAACTTCTTCAAAAAAGCCCTACAGAGCTTTTAAAAGAAGCCCTTCAACGGATTCAAAGCCTCCCAATGCTATTTCAAGTGCTAAATCCGAAGAAGAGGAAGAGGAAATTGCCACTGAAGGGCAAACCAATGAAGAAGAAGTTGTAGAGTTACAAGGAATGTGGGATTTCATCCTCCCACAAGAAGAAGATCAAGAAGTATTCTCGGTTAGCACACGAAGTAGAAATCAGCTTGATCCTTCCCAAACTATCCCTAAGCCAAAGAGCACAAGCTCTGCAACAAAGGATAAAGTCGCAACAAAGAAAACGACATCTAAAGCGACTCAAACCAGCCCAGTCCAAACAGATTCATCAACTCCATCTAAAACGTTGATCGTTTCGAATGAAATGGAGTACAATATTATAGAAGACATGAAAAAGACTAGGGCCAATATCACTCTTTACGAATTGAGCAAGTTAAAGCATCAACAAAAGATAATGTTGAAAGAACTACATGATGTGCCAGTTGCACCTTTGCCTACCGCTGTGCTTTCTCAAGCTTCCCATAACATGGGAAGACCTCCGACTAATGCGACTAACAAGATTGATCCAACTGACATCGCTTTAATTAGAGGAAGATCGAGATCTCATACTCCCCCGTTTCTCCTTACTTATGAAATTTTCAATAAAAATGTACATAATTGCTTAGTGGATTCTGGTGCTTCATCGAATATTTTACCAAAGTCCATATGTACCAAATTAAACGTTCAACCACAAAAATCCGTTGTGCGCATAGTTCAGCTATATCAATCGCAAGTCGAAGTGATTGGCGAACTAAATCAAGTAACCATAAGGCTGTAATCCAACCCAAAGGTATGTCAAGTTATTGACATTTTAGTTGCTGATATTCCAGAATTTTATGGCTTAATTCTTAGCAAGGATTGGTCAGAAAAACTTCATGGATACTCCGCAACTAACTGGTTGCACATGTGGTTGCCCTACAATGGTAAACCAAATCAAATAAAAGTTGAACGAGAACTACATCAAAAATACATAGTAACGGAACTAGAGGGGGAAAATGAACCAGTAGCATATAACAATAGCATTATTGGCAATTACTCAGTAGATTCTTTCCTCGGCAATTTTAATGCTTATACGTCACCTTACTTAGAACATTTTGTTTTGTCCCAAGTCGAAAATTTTTCTCAAACGGATAGTTCAAAATGTATCAATTTTTTAGATAGTCCTGTAAATAAATCTTTGTTTTGGAAATTATTTTTTGATGGTTCTAAATCTAACGAAGGAGCAGGATGCGTGCTAATTAGTCCAGAAAGAGATAAAATTATGTTAACATGCAGACTCGGATTTTATTGCACCAATAATACAGTAGAATATGAGGCTTTAGTCCAAGGGTTGTACAAAGCAATCAGGTTAGACATCAAGTACCTCCAAGTTTTCAGAGACTCTGAAATTGTAGTCAAACAGGTACGTAATACTATACATTGCTTATCAGGTCATTTAAAACATTATCAATCTTTAGTTCAAGATCTGATTGAGCATTTTATAGCATTTAATATTTCATCAATTCCCAGACTCCAAAATGCAAGTGCAGACCTTTTAGCCAACGTAGCTTCTAAGTTGATTCCTTCAGAAGATTTTAGTCCAGATAGATTCTCACTAAATTAATCTTTAGAACTTCTATTCCTGATAACATCACAAATTGGAGAATATTCAACGACGATCCTGATATCGTGAATTTCCTCACATCTAAAGGATCCTACTCCAATCAAATAATTGACGAAGACCAACATGATCGACAATTGCAACAAGATAGCACTAACAATGCTATACCTAAGTCGGTGGTCAAGTTAGAAGACCTGTACGATTTGAAAGATCGGTTTAAAAGGTCTACCAATTCAAAACTCCAAAGTTCAACTTTGAATTACGAATTAGTAAACCTAGGAACCGATGCCAAAACACAAAACCTTAATCTAGGCTCGCCATACCCTGAAGAAAAATCAGGGTATATCGTCTTTGAGACATATAAAAATGTTTTTGGCTGGAACTATGATGAACTCAAACAGACGACACTTCCATCATCCAACATACTATTCCAATGATCGATAATGAAAAAACCTGTCCAACAAAAATTGAGAAAAATCCATCCCAATTTAGAAAATCAAATAAAAACTGAACTCAATAAGTTATTGAAAGCCAAAATAATCTTTCCCGTCAGACATTCTAAATGGGTCTCCAATATGGTACCTGTTAGAAAGAAAAACAGAGATATTAGAATTTGCATTGACTTTCGAAATCTTAACAAGGCCTGCCAAAAGGATAATTTTCCTTTACCACCTATGGAACAAATATTGCAGGCAGTGGCGGGCTCAGAATTAATTTCCTTCTTGGATGGATTTTCAGGATACAATTAAGTGTTGGTACATCCTGATGATCAATTAAAAACCACATTCAGAACTAAATGGGGCACATATGCATATCGAAATATGCCATTTGGTTTGATTAATGCTAGTGCCACATTTCAGAGAGCCATGAACATCGAATTCAAAGGTTTAGTCAATAAATCTGTAGTAATTTATTTGGATGATATAACCATGTATTCCAAGAAATGAAGCAACCATCTTAGAGATTTAAAACAAATCTTCCAACGTTGTTTAAGGTATGGAATTTCACGTAACCCGAAAAAATCATTTTTCGCATTAAGTGAAGGGAAACTTCTAGGATTTATAGTGTCAAAATCTGGAATTCACATCGATTCCGACAGAATCAAAGAGATTTCTGAAATATCCCTACCTCACAATAATAAAGCCATGCAATCTTTCCTTGGTCAGGTCAACTTTGTAAAGAGATTTGTTCCAGATTTTTCAAGAATCGTGTCTCCTTTACAAGCCATGATTAAAAAGAACTCAAATTTTAAATGGGGCCAAGATGAACACGAAGCATTCAACCTGATCAAACAAGCTATTATTAATGCTCCATCTTTAGCAACTCCAATTTTTTCAGAGCCTTTTGTTTTATATACATTTGCCTCAGATAGGTCATATGCTGCGATACTCACTCAAGCAAATCAAGACAAGGCGGAAGCCCCAATTGATTTTTTCAATTCAAATTTACAAGGTGTTGAATTAAATTATTCAGATGTGGAGAAACAGACTTATGCTGTTTTCAAAGCAATCAAATATTTCAGACCTTTTCTACTCAAAACCCATACTAAAATTATAGTACCGTTTCCAGCGGTAAGGAATCTTCTAGTACAAAAGGATGTGGGTGAGAAAAGGGCCAATTGGGTTACTGCCTTACAAGAATATGACATAGAAATCAAACCAGCAAACATTGTAAAAGGTCAAGGCTTTTGCAAAATGTTGGCTGGAGCGTCGCGAATTTCTGAAATTCCATCTGCAGAGGTACAAATGTGCGAGGTAAGCCTAAACGATGTTGAGTCATTATACGCCTATATCATTTATTATCTTAAGAACGGATATGCTCCTTCACACCTCGATCATACTAAGAAAAGAGCTCTAAGGTTGAAAGCCAAACAATATCAGCTCATAAATGATATTCCTTTTAGAATAAATTATGATTTTGTTCTCCTTAGATGTCTTGAGAAATCTGAAGCTAAAAAAGTTTTGCAGGAACTCCACGATGGGCCAGCAGGCAAACACTATGCTGGAGATGCTACTGCACATAAAATCTTGCGTGCAGGCTATTACTGGCCCACGTTATTTAAAGACTCGCACAGTTACGTGAGGAAATGTCAAGTCTGCCAAACTACTGCTGGGAGACAAAAGAAGCCATCCTTGCCACTACAACCAGTTAACATTGAGCAACCTTTCAGTCAATCGGGATTGGACATAATAGGTGAGATCGTTCCTCACTCTTCTAAGTAGCATAGATATATCCTTACAACAACAGATTACTTTACTAAGTGGGTAGAAGCAGTTCCACTCAAGACAGCTAATGCTGAAAATATCATTGAGTTCATAGATCAATTCATAATCACCAGGTTTGGATTGTCTTCCACTTTAATGTTTGATAATGCATCATACTTTTCTGGAAATGCAATGACTAAATTTGCACTTAAATGAGGATTAAAACTTAAATATTCGGCCAATTACTACCCACAGGGCAATGGGTTAGCTGAGTCTACAAATAAAAACCTAATCAGGATTATCAAAAGAACAGTTAACCAAAATCATAAAAATTGGCATAAGTCTTTAATATATGCTTTGTGGGCAGACCGAATAACGCAAAAAAACAGGCCAAATGAGCCCCAAAATTGGTAACTTGTTGGGATCATTTGGCCTTATTTTCCTTGTTCAGTCCTTGTTCAAATCCATCATTTTCTATAGTTTATGCATTATTTTTAGTATGTTTATGTCTTTGGTACGAATAAGGGAAGTCACTTTTCCTAGGTGGTTAACATGTGTCTATTTCAGGTTTTTGACATATATTGGAGCAAAGTCAAAGCAATCATGAGCTATAAGGCAGCCAAACCTGAGATGAGGACTTGAAAGGGGGTTGCCTATGGCATTAAATGACCCTTCCTCGGGATCTTCACCCCCAACTCCGAGCTCCAAACACCACCAAACCAAATCTAGAAGGCAGCCAAGCAGCATTTAGAAAGGGACTGTTTAACTCACAGTTTGACAGCCGAGTTCCACAAATTGAGGAGGCCAGCTAGGTCCCTCGTGATCTATAAATTTTGAGGCCTCAGCCTTCGTAAAAAGACTTTTGAAACTATTGTGTACTTTGCACCTCAGTGCTGCAGCTCTATTTTGTTCCTTTGTAGCCATTTTTGGCATAACTTTTATGATTATTTTTGGATAATGAGAAGCAGTTTGGTTTCCTATCAAATCTGAGTTTTTCATAGGAGCCAAAGCTCTCAGGGTTGGACCCAACCTGAGAGCCTAGGTCCTCCTTTCTGTATTGTTACTTTTCCTTTACGTATCACTATTTTCATTTATGCATTTGAACATATTTCTGTTAAGTAGATTTCATTATGTTGCTGGAATAGATCACTATTTATGAATGACATTCGTTTAGGTGTTTTGGTAGGATAATAACAGCAAAACCTCCAAGAAAAGGGACAACCACACTCCTGGTTTCACCTCATCCTTATTGGATTTGGGGCTGGAATTGAGGAAACAGTGCTGCCTCACAAAAA
>APFE030849302.1:2724-16642 GCA_000404065.3 Pinus taeda | reverse complement strand
TATTCCAAGTTTAGTAAATGCAGTTTATTTCAGACAAAGGTACATTACTTGGGATGTATTGTTTCCAAGGAAGGTATAACAATGGATCCAGAAAAGATAAGGTCTATCATGGAGTGGGCAACTCCTAGAAATATGGATGAGGTAAGATCATTCATGGGGTTAGCAGGTTATTATAGTATTTTCATCATGAACTTCTCTCGGATAGCATATCCTATTACGTCATTTCATAGGCAAGGTAATAAATTTGATTGGATAGAAGAATGTGCAACATATTTTGAGCAATTGAAGCAGTTGTTGATGAATGCTCCAGTGTTAAAGATCACAGATCTAGACAAAGAGTTTGTGGTATGTACAGATGCTTGTAAGAGGGACTTGGTGGAGTCCTTATGACGGAATGATAGGTAGTGTGCTATGAGTCACATAAATTGAATGAGCATGAGAAAAATTATCTGATACATGACTTGGTAGTGATCATCCATGCATTGGAGATGTGGAGGCATTATCTTCTTGGTAAGAGGGTTGTATTAATGAGTGATCACAGTGGATTGAGACACTTATTTGACCAACCGAATCTGAATGCTAGACAAGATAGATGGTTGGCCATAATTAGTGAGTTTGACTTTGAGATCAGGTGCATTAAAGGTATAGAGAATAGGGTTGTAGATGCTCTTAGCAGGAGGATACAAGTGAATCATATAGAAGCTATGAGTTCTTATGGGACAGACTTACAGGATCAGATTTTACAGGTAGGACATCAGGATGGGAGGTACATGGAGCTTTTGCACAGATTACAATAGGGTATAGGTGGTCAAGATGTAGACTATCGACTTACAACATATGATTTGATTATATTTGGTGACAGGATATATGTGTGTGATAAAAGTGAGCTCAAGAAGACTATGTTTCGAGAGTTTCATGCAAAACTATATTCATATCACCCAGGATACTAGAAGACATTGACAACAGTGAATAAGTTTTATCATTGGTTGAAAAAAAAGAAGGGCGTGGAAGATTTTGTGGCTAGATGTTTGGAATGTCAATAGGTAAAAGCATAATGTAATCATCCAGGTGGATTAATACATCCAATCCCGATTCCACAGTGGAAGTGGGAGGTCATTTCCATGGATTTCATTACAATGTTTTCGAGGACATCTAGACAACATGATTCCATCATGGTTGTGGCAGATAGGTTGAAAAAGGCACTGCACTTCATTCCAATGAAATTTGCATATTTAACTAGTGACGTGGCATAAGTATTCATCATAGATGTAGTGAGGCTACATGGTGTTCCAAGGAATATTGTGTCAGGTAGGGATGCTAAGTTCACTTCCAAGATTTTGAAGGAGTTGTTTGCAGGTTTGGGGACAAAGTTGGCCTTTAGCACATATTATCATCCGAAGACAAATGGACAGATAGAGAGGGTCAATATAATATTGGAGGACATGTTGAGGATGTATGTGATGCATCAAAAGAGGAGATGGGTTTAGTACCTTCCATTGGTTGATTTTGCTTATAATAATGGTTATCAAGAGTCACTAAGCATGAGTCTATTTGAGGCACTCCATGAACAGAGTTGTAATACTCCCATTAGTTAGAGTGATCCAATGAATAGGGTGTTGATTGGGCTAGATATGTTGGCAGAGATGGAACAAGAAAATGGAGGTAATCAAGAAGAATCTAAAGGAATCATAGGACAAACATAAAAGTTTTGCATATCAGAATAGGATGTTTAAGGAGTTTCAAGTTGGGTAACAGGTGTATTTTCACATCAAGCCAAAGAAGATATCCTTTAGGATTGGATAATGTGCCAAGATGGCACCTCAACTTTGTGGACCTTTCAAGATTCTTGAAAGGATTGGACCAGTAGCCTATCAACTTGCATTGCCTCTGACCATGAAATTTCATGATGTTTTCCATGTGTCATTACTTAAGAAGTATTTTAAATATGTTTATCATGTGATTGACTGGTCTATATTGCAGGTGGAGATAGATGGATAATTCCATCCGAAACCTCAATGTATATTGTAAAGAAAGATTCTCATGCTCGAGAACCGAGCAATTGAGCAAGTTGAATTGTAGTGGAAGCAATTTGGACTTGATGAAGCTACACGAGATATGGGAGATCAGATGTGAGCTATGTATCTTTATCTATTTGCTGGCTGAGCAATGTTTTGGAATATGTTTTGGTATACATACATATGTATATGGATGTAAATAGCACCATGAGTTGTGTTATAAATCTCCAATAAGAGATATGGGTGTCATTTCATTATAATTGTCATGTTTTTATGTTTCTCATGTTGGTTTTCTTCTTATTAAGATGATCATTATAAATATTGCATTGAGCTAAGTTATAAAGCTCCATGGGTAGTATGTTTTTCTTTTCAGCGGTCTTTTTGGTTGTAGGTTTCATTGAACACGGATGACAGTGTTCCCCCAAGGGGGAGGGTTGTGTAACATGCCTAGTAAAAATTCCATGTAATAAAGTTAATAAGGGAAAAATAATGACCAAGGTCATGGGACACATATTCCAACTGAATGTTGGGAAAAACATCCTAGTGTGGGTGTTCATTTAGTTTATTGTGGCAAAGGAAATTATCAAAGGAAAAGGGAAAGGCTTTGGGAAGGCATGAGGCATTAATTGACATTTTATTTATGAAAATTATGGAAATTGGGAGAAAAGAAAGGTGAAAGTTCATAGGTTCCATGTGAGGAGTAAAATGAAGGAATTAATGGAAAATTGAAGAAAATAGATGCCTCATTAATAAAAAGGCTTCTAAGGATCAATTGGTACCTTTTTCAGTTTAGTTTTGGAAGCTCTCTCTCTCTCTACTCTCTCTCTCTCTCACATACTTTTGGGCACTTAGAGCATTCTTGAAGAATTCTAGCATTGGATCAAGAACAACAAAGGAAGAATAAAGAAGGCAAGGGGAAGCAAGGATTAAGAAAGAAAGAGTAGGATCATGTAGCTATAGCGGGATTATTTGCATGTATCGATTTGCATGTGTGATTTCCTTGCTAGATGTGGCATGCATGTGTGTTCTTTGTTCTCTTGTTGTTGTTGGCATGGATTTTTCCATGTGTGACAATGTTCTTTAGTCTTGCCTTGCCATTTTTGGATAGCTATGGTGTGGTGGGTTCTCTTATATTTGGTTGAGTTGGATTGCCAAATGGATTTGAAGCTGAGTTGGGTGGTCTCGGGATTATTCACAAGGCCTAGGAATCCCTTGACCAGTGAATGGAGGGATATATGGTAAATCTCAGTGGTCAATAACCTTGATTGGGCATAGGAATCCCTTGATCGGTGAAGGTGGGATACATGGTAAATCTTAGTGGTTAATAACCTTGATTGGGCCTAGGAATCCCTTGATTGGTAATGGTGGAATACATGATAAAGCTCAGAGAGTGGTAAACTCATAGGCCTAGGAATCCATTGACCATAATGGTGAGATACATAGTAAATCTGAGAGGTTGAGACGAAAATATTTGTCATGGTTTAGGTGGAGAGATCATAAGGCATCCATGCTTGTTTAGGGCCTAGTGATTCGATGGGGATTGTGGTAAAGCTTGGTTCTATTGATGAGGGTTGAGGTGGTTTGGCCTCAGGAATCCCCAGGTTGGTTTTGTTGTGAGTCCCACTTTCATGCTTGGAATATGGCATGTGGGTGATTGGTTGAAAGAAATATTTGGTTCAAATAATCGAGGTGGTTCATGGAAGTCCCAAACATAGTTGGCTTACACATTCATTAATAAGAGCTCCTTCTCCTTGGAAATTCATGTTTAAATATATTGGTTCATATGTGATTCTTATGGCTATTATAGACTTGTTATTTATGTTGGTTATGAGTATGTTTTATGACATACTTGATGTATGCCTCTCATCATGTTTTTATCAGAAAATGAATGTACAACGATAAGGAAACAATTCTTCTTTACGAATCTCAGATAAGTATGAGACCCCTATGCTCAGATCTATTGTTATGAATTGTAGATTACATATTTGTGACACGTTTGACGAAATTCCTGTCATGGCTAGTAGGGGTCAGATAAAGTACTTGTACCAATGATTTCATTATTAGCCTCATTCCATTGTTATTTTTCATTTCTTCTAGTTTCATAGGTTCTGGGCGGTGGCCTGAGTCCTAACCCTTTAAAGGGACACAAAATTTGGGGTTGTCGGCTCAGAACTAGCTGAAAAAGTCCACAATGGTTGGCATGCATTACTGCAGGAGCAACTGGAAAGCCTCAATCACATCCCTAGCTTGTCATATGAGTGGTTGAGGGTCCAAACCAGTGAAATGTCAAGTTGTCTCCAAGTTTGGTCACTTGGAAGGGTTAGTTGGCTCCTGAAGGTTCTGTAGCATCTGTGGAAGGTAGGAATGGTTTTGTTTTGTTGGTTCCACTTCCTTAACTGTACATGGGTAGTTAAACGACAACATAGTAGCCTATCATCACATATTTACCCCTATGGGCCAATTATCTTGGGAAAATGTCGGAGGAGAGTTACATTTACTACCATACCTACGACAAAGAGATTTGTGACCGAGTGCAATATGTGAAGAAGTGGAAACACTATATGATGGGAAAGGAGATAATAATCCATACAAATCACCAGCTAGTGTAGTACCTACAAGCCTAGATTAAGCTACAATATACCAAGCATTACAAGTGGATGGTGTTCTACAATAGTTTCATTTACTGATTAAGTATAAGGAGGGAAACAAAAAGAAGTTGGTTGACTGCTTCCAAGGTCACCCACATCAAGGATCACAACTTTGGAAACTTTGACGCAAACAAAGACATTCATCCATGGTGCATATAAAGAGACATCGTTAGAGGATGAGGACTCCAATGTGTGTCAACAATTGCAAATCCAAAGTCCTGTGCACCATGGTGATAGCATAGTTGACAACCATCCCCAGGACAAGTTACTCAAGAGGCTAGATAAGTTATGCATTCCTAAAGGTCAGAAACTGTGATTGTCTCATATGGTCGATTAGAGAGGCTCACACTTCCAATGTTGCAAGGCACTTTGGTGTAGGGTAGATAGTAACCAACTTGAAAAGGTGTATCTATTGGCCCAAGATGCAATAATAGGTAGCTAGGCTCATAAGAGGATGTATGTTTTGTTATACCAACAAGCCTAGTAACAAGAAACAAGGTTTATATCATCCCTTACCTGTACCCACTAGTCCTCTGGAAAGAATTTCCATGGACTTTGTGGGAGGTTTACAAAAAAATAGGAAGGGACATGATTACTTGTTCATGGTAGTTGACAGGTTCAACAATATATGTGTTTTGATGCCCTATAAAATGTTATCAGTGGAAAAAGGCAATGAATTTTTTTCTTTGGACAAGTTTGGGTGAATTTTGGGATAGTAAGGAGCAAGTTTTAGAGATGGACATCAGATCCTCAATGTGTTTTGGACTACATTGTGGGAGAAGGTGGGATTGAAGTTGAAGAGGTCCATATCATTCCCTCCATAGACATATGGGGAGACACAAGTAGTCAACGTGACTTTAATGTAACTTTTTATGGGTTATAATCAGAAGCATCCAAAGACCTGGGTTGAAAATATAGTATATATACATCACTCTTATAACATAGAAATTTAGATCTGTACTGGTAAGTCACAATTTGAAATGTTTTTGGTATATCTATAACCTTCACCTTTGGATATTACATATGGGAAGCAAGGAGGGAGGATATTGTAGGGAATTCCTTAAGGGTAGAAACATTTCTTGGGAAGATCAAGCATATCCATATACAATTTGTAACAACCCTAGTGAAAATTCCATGTAAAAATATATAAATAACCACGAATGAATGGGACACATATTCCAAGCTGAATGGTTAGCAAGACATCCTAGTGGGTGTTCATTTGGTTGTTTATGGCTAAAGGGAATTAGCAGAGGAAATAGCTAAGGCTTTGGAAAGGCAAAATGGAATTTTGGCACATTTATCTATGAAAATAATGGAAATTAGGAGGAAAGGAATGTGAAAGGTCACTGGTTGCATGTGAGGAGTAAAATGAAGAAAATAGAGGCCTCATTGATAAAAAGGCTTCTGAGGATTAGTTGGAAAGATTCTTCTTTTTCAGTGTTAACCTCTTAGCCAGTGTAATTTCTTGGCTCAATTTCTTGCTATGGTTATGCATGGATCAAGAAAGGAAAAGAAGGCAAGAGGAAGCAAATATCAAGCAAGGAAGGGCATGATCAAGCAGCTACAACAAGCTTCATTACAGGTATCGACTTTCATGTGTATTTTGATTGCTAGATTTGGCATGCATGGTATTGCATGTGGTTCTTTTCTATCATGGTATGGGTTTTGAAAGGTGTAATAGTGTTTGTAGCCTAGCCTTTCCATTTTTGGATAGCCATGGTGTAATGGGGTTCTCATGTTTTGGTTGATTTATATTGTCGGATGGATTCAAAGATGAGTGGGGTGGATCTCTGAATGATAGAGCACATGGCCTAGTGGTCCCTGAACCAGACTATGGATCATGGTAAAGCCACTTGCATAGTGACTGTTGAGCCAAATTATGTGTTGCAATAAAGCCATGATTGTGTAGCCTTAGTGGGCCTATGAATCCTTGCAAGTGAATGGCAGGATATACGGTAAATCCTAGAGGGGGCTTTCTCTCTGTTGGGACTAGTAATCCCAGGTTTGGTATATGCGGTAAAGCCTAGTGATATAGTGTTGATTGTGGTAAAGCCAGAGAGACTAGGGTGTCATTTTAGGGCCTAATGATCCTAGTTTGGATTGCAGTAAAGCTGGAGAGACTAGGAGACAGGAAAATTTCCTCATTGTGTAGGTGGGGAAATTTGGTGGCATCCATGCTTGTTTGGCCTAGTGATCGGGTGGAGATCACAGTAAATCCGGTTATGATGTGTTCATTGTGTTGGCCTAGTGATCTGGGGTGGATTATGGTAAAGCTTGGTTTTTATTGATGAGGGTGAGGTGGTTTAGCCTCGGTATGCCCTAGTTAAGTTCTTTGGTTTGAGTTCGTCATTCATGGTTGGAATATGGCACAGGGGTGAATGGATGAAGAGAGATTTGGCTCAACCATTTTATGGTCAGGTGGAACATGGTAGTCCCATTCTAGTTGGTTGATTGCATTGATTAATAAGAAATTCATTCCCTTGATTTTCATGTGAAAATGTACTGATGTATATATGGATTTGGATGGTTGATATGTTTATGGTATTTCTATTCCTATTATTCTCATTATATGTACATTTTGTGACAACAACTATGTATGGATCTCAACATTTTTTTACTTGTATATGAATGAATAATGTGTCTATGACCTAATAGAGGATAATGCACCAAATGGCATGAGGGAACAATGGTTCATAGCGATTCTCAGATAAGTATGAGATCCCTACACGTTTTTGTTGTTGTTCACACTTGTAGATTACATGTCATTGATATGTTTGATGAAATGCCTGTCATGGCTAGTAGGGGCCTGGTTAAGATCTTGTTGAGCTTATTTCTTTTTCATCATTGTTTACCTATACTTTACTTGATTCTGAGCTTTCATTCCATTCTGGGCAGTGGACTAGGCTCTGGGGCTGAAAAAGTGGCTTAAATATTGGGGTAATTGGCATATAACTAACAAATTTAGTCCACACTCATTGGAAGGTAGGCCTATGAGAGCAACTTTAGGTCTCTGGTCACTCCCTTTCCCATAACATGAGAGAGACTATGGCCTAAGAGGTAAAAAACAACAATGGGGCCTAGGGACAAGATGTTTGAGTGGTTGACTTATCTCCTAAGGGTTCTTTTGATGATGCTGGATGACTATGTGTGATGTTCCATCAATTCCACTTCCTTAAGGTCACATAGGACATCAAATCTTATCATAATAGCCTCTCGTCTCATGTTTAGCCTAGTTAGCATGGTTATTTGGGTGGATGTGGGAGGAGGGTATTACAGAGTGGTATCAGAGTATGGTTCAACTCTCAAACTGGATGGGTTGAATGTCTGTTGGTCATGCATACATGTCAGTTGCATGTGTGTCTCTTACACTTGAATTTCATGTGGTTGTTGTAGTTGCTTAATGATTGATTATGGTTGTAGTATGGTTATGATGGAGAATTTGATGATTCATGATTGATTTTGGGGAATACATTTGTCATGAGTATATGACTAGTTGCATATGGTTATATATCACTTATATGTTGATTATGTGTCGCCTACTTGTATCCTTGTATGCTAGGCTACATTCTTGTAGGTTTTCTTACATGTGTGAGTCTTATAGGATGGTTATAAGAATTAATCGCTTATGCTCGACTACATGCATGTATGTGAATGTGTAGTTGATTAGGCATTGCTTATGCATGTTGATAGTTTCATGTGGAAATGTGTACAATGGAGTAATGATTGTTTTCATGCATGAGGTCATGGTTTGTGTGGTTGACATGGTCATGCATTGCTGATTGGAATCTAGCTAGAATGATGTGTGTATGGTTTGATACTCATTTTTATATGTCTATCTATAGTTGTTACACATGTATGGTCTTGGTTATAGTTTGAATAGTAGGTCAAACATGCCTTGTGAAGTCATTGTATGGAATTTATGTCATCATGGTTCTATTGGTATGTTATGATGCTAATGTGTTGAATGAGATAGAGCAGGAGATGCAAATAATCAAAGTGAATTTGCAGCATTGGACATTGAGGCAAGAGCATATCGTCATACAGGTAATGTATGTTTGGCATGCATGTATGTAAGGTAAGGATTGTCATATGCATTAGATTTATATACATTATGTTTATGTAGATGTGTTTTAATGTTATGGTTACATTCATGATAGATGTTAGTTGATTAGTGTAGTATATGCACATGTGTCAGATAGTAAAGAATGATAGTAACTTATAGTTGTATGCATTGTTATTGTTGTTTTATAGTAGATAATCTGATGATTATGTTATATGTTTTTGATGAGTATGTTATACGTTAAATTGTTGTTGTTATATGATAGTTAGCTTGACGATTAGGTTTTATGTTGTTGATGAGCATGATATATAACTTATTGTTGTTATGTGATATTAACTTGATGATTAGGGTGATTTCATTGAGATCTGGATGTTGTAATTTGGATTGGTCATATGTGTGATTGTTATGTTCATTTCATTGAATATCTTGATGTTATATGTATTTTGTTAACCTAGTTTGACCTATGCATATCGTTATGGTTGTGATATTCAGGTATGAGCTGACTTATTTTTGATATGGTGATGTAATAATCTAGATTGACTTTGCATATGTGTGAATGATAATTGTGTATGAGTTATGATGTAAACATGTTAGCTAGTGATTATTTTGGATATCATGATCTTATTTATGTTTGAGTTAATATCTCGTGAAGTTATATCATGCTAATTAGATTGGTTGTGCATACAAGATTTCCTCCCATCAGATACAGTAAGGTATGAGTTTTCTTATCTCATATATTTGGTGCTTGATTGTTTGATTATGTTGTCTAGTTGATTTATTTAATATTGTATGGTTGCAAGTTGGTTGAATGTTTGATGAATTTCACAACATGAGTATGTGTTCCAATGGTCTTGTTTTAAGATGATTGTGCTAATACATATGAGTTGAAATAGCTGACATGTACTTGAGTATGATAGGTGATAGTTGTAGCATTATGTATTATGACTGATGATTATGAATTATGACATGATTGTTAGTCCTAGTAAAGGTTTATTTCAAATTGATAGATATGATTGCCTTGATATCTGGAACACGTGGTTGACATGTGTGAGCAATTGCAAAAAACATGCTTGGTATTAGCGTGACAAGATAATAGTTGATGTGTTTATATAACTAACAGTCGGGTGATGTGACAGTGCATAGTAAGCCTCAATTGTAGGAAGGAAAAAGGTAAAAGAAAGGAATTGGGCAAGAATTTATTTGGCTAGGTTTGGAAACCATAATTCTAAACAAATGTGTGCTTTGAATACATGGAGTCTTCTTAACCTTGATTTTTTTGACATTTTGTGGATATGTGCTAGATTCATGAACATGTGCTTGATAGGTATATTAGCAAGTCTTTAGTTATAGGTGGATTTTTCAAAGGATTGGAGTCCTTTGAGAGATGGCGTGGATGTGTTCAATTGCAAGAACTGTGCTTGGCACAACAAGATAGGGTAACTATGTTTATTTATAAAATGACAATTATGTGTTTATGGAAATATGATGCAGGGACTGCATGGTAAAGAGAGGTTGCCATGAAATATTGAAGAAGGCTCAGGTTGCGCTTTCCTTTGGAAGCATTGGAAACCATAGGGATTGAGTGATGGTGTTTGTTGTTATTCTTGTGATTTTGGTCTTTTTCTATTTTTTCACTTGATTTGCAATTTTGCATTTGTTTGGTGCATACCTATGCCACTTTACTGTGGTGTCGTATTGTTGTTATCAGTTTTCATGATCTTCTTCTTGTTTATTTCTTGGGTTTCCTTTTATGTTTTGAGTCTTAGGAATTGGTTGGGAAATATGAAAGTTAGTGGAGCTCGAGGAGAGTTGTGTGGTACCCAACAAGTAAGCTAAGACCAAGATGAAGCCCTGTGCATGTGTAAGCGAAGCAGAAGGTAAGACTATGACAGCCGGTTAGACTAGTTGGGTCCATTATGGTAAATGGACAATGACAGAACAATCATGGGAAAGGTAATCAAGAAAAGTTAAATTAAATGGACCTGAGGTGTCAGATGCCTTGGCTATGTTGGGACTGTTTTTCTCAATATTGCACGTGTTGCATGAATAGAGGAAGTTCTCTTAACCTTGACCTTATAATATGTGGCAATTTTGTTGTGATCATGAATCATGATTATTTTATCCTAATGTTGATATGTATATATGCATGTCGTTTTTTGAAAGGATGATGATTGTTTTATGATAATGAATATATATGTACGTATGTATGTATCTATGTCACTGTTTGACAAGGTTATAAGGTATCATTCTTGTGGAGGAATGGTTGCTTACACATGAAAATGACATGAAGAGGTTCCTGGTCTATGAGGAATCAAGTGGGAAGAGTAGTCATGAAAAACATATGAGGTTAGTATCATGTGAATATGAATTTGTATTGTATGTGTGTATTATTCCTATGCTTATGTTATGAAAAGGTTATACCGAGGGATACATCAACAAAGTGAAAGCAGTGTGGTTCGTGACATGCTAGGACAAGCATGGATAAGACGTTGAAAGCAAGGTTGCTTGCTAGAAGTAGTGTGGTTTTGGATTTGTCGTATTACTGTTGTGTATATGTCGTATATGTTGTACTTGTTGCACCTGTGATGTTGGGTGCATGCAGTGTGGTGTATATTTAGTATGTGTACATGTTTATTATGTAATGTTATGTACATGGTGTAGTACAGATAGTGTTGTATGAATGTTGCATATTCAGTGTTGGGTATAATACATGGTGCTATGTACATGTTGGTTATGTAGTGCTATGTCCAGATGATGATATGTACATGTTGGAAATATAGTGTTATGTACAAGTGGTGTTGTGTGCATATTTTACATGTGGTGCTATGTACATATGGTGTCATGTGCATGATTATACAAGTGGTGATGTGTGCATGTGGTGTTGTGTGCATGTCGTACAAGTGGCGATGTGTGTAGGTGGTGCTATGTAAATGTCTTGCATGTGGTGTTGTGTACATGTGGTGTGGTGTGCATGTCGTACAAGTGGCGATGTGTGTAGGTGGTGCTATGTAAATGTCTTGCATGTGGTGTAATGTACATGTCATGTGTGTGGTATTGTGTACAAGTGGTATTGTGTACACGTTGCACAGTGGTGCAGTGTACATATGGCCTTATGTACATATTGTGCAGGTGGTGCGGTGTACATGTGATGTTGTGCACACGTTGTGCATGTGGTGCTTGGTACATGTGGTACTGGTGTACATGTGGAATTGAGTGCATGTCATACATGATGTGTTGCGGGTATGCAGTACTATGAATGTGCATTGTGTTGTCATGGTATTGTGATATATGCATTGATTTTGCCGCACTCTAGACACGTATTTGTGTTGTACATTAGGTGTAGGTGCACATATTGTGTTGTACACCGGTTGTAGGCGCATGTATTCTGTTGTGTCGTACATCAAGTATAGGTGTATGCGTTGTGTTTTATACCGTGTGTACATGTATGAGTTTTGTAGTGTCATGCATTGTGTGTAGATGAATGTCTTCTGACCTATATTGTGCACGTATACGTGCATACACTGGGTGTAGGTGTATGTGTTGTATGCCAGGTATGGGTGCATGTTTTACATTGTGTTTTATGGTGCATGTGGTTGTATTTGTGTGATTCACACTATGCGTATGTGCACCTGGTGGAGGAGAAGGCACTAGGTATTTGCTGGGTGTGGCAACCGATTCAGTGTGTACAAAAGAAAAAAGGAAAAATTAAGGATTATTGAAGGAAAAGTATCGATATCGTATTTCAGTTTTACTATGCATATAATTTTTTATTATGGTCTATGATGATTACATGTGATTTATGATTCTCGATTATGATGGTTACATGTGATTTATTATTTTGATCTATGATGGTTATGTTTTGAGCTAACATGATGTGATGTTTTTATACATGATGCTAGTTTGACTTGTCGTGATAGGAATTAAATAGGATTTCAAGTGTACCTTATTGACGAGCTACCAATGAGGTATGATTTGAAGTTATTTCAATTTATTTTCAATCTTATGGAAGTTATGTGCTTGGTACAGGAAGTGTGAAAATGCCTAGTTGGGTGCTTAAAATAAACTACAAGAATTGGCAGCAACAACAAAAGAAATTGGAACATGCAATAGCATGCTAGTTGAGTACTTCAGGAGTAGGGCCATTGTGGGACACTGGTACCCAATAGTGCCATTGATTTCCATTAGCAAGCTATGACCGATATTATGGTTTTGAGGCAGGTATATGCCTTAATTTTTTTGATCTTCCAATGCAAGGAAGCCTTTCCAAGGCATGGATTGACTAGGTTAGGGGATTTTGGGGAACTTGGAAGGTGAGTGAATGCATGGAATGGGGTGACCGGATTTCCCAAGGGACAATGTAGCATAGAAGGGATGGTCACACATATATTTGATTTGTTCAATAGAATTTCCAAATGGAACCAGATGCACATTGGGAGTGTGCCCTAGAATAATGAGTCGATAACTGTCCACTGAGGGGACAAGTTAGCGTTGGACCTTGGATTCAGCTTTGACTCTGATAGTGGATTTTGGACTTCTTGAGATGGAGGTGAATCTTGGTATTACTCTAAGGGTGGAGGTGTGAGCCTCTGACTCCCTTGTTGATTGATACGAGCATCATATCCTTTCATTTTTTGGTTTAGAAAATGTGCATATGTGTATATGTCGTTATTGTAAATACCATAATGAGTTGTGTTATAATGCTCCACTATGCAGTATGTTGTCATGTTTCCATGATGATTTGTTTTAATAGATGGTCATTGTAAATACTACAACACGCCATGTTATAAATCTCCATGGGCAGTATGTTTTTTTCCAATGGTCTTGTTGATTATAGGTGTCATTGAACACCAAGGACAGTGTTCCCCCAAGGGGGAGGGTTCTGTAACAGCACTGGTGAAAATTCCATGTAAAATTATATAAATAACCACTGATGAATGGGACACATATTCTAAGTAGAATGGTGGGGAATGTAGGAATTTACAGGGTAAGTTCCTCAAACAGAACACCAAAGGACACCTCTCACAAACAGATCACAGATCAATACACCAGTATTTTTGATGTGGTTAAAACCCTCAAAGAGCGAAACAGTCCACGGCCTGAGCCAACGCGGCCACTTCAGGCAATTTATTAATAAAAGAATGAAATTTTACATAAGCTTCTCTCATGAACAGTTAACCTACAAATGACCCTCCATG